>NW_022261926.1:131858-165059 GCF_009602425.1 Actinia tenebrosa
GTTGTCATCACATCACCCCACCATCCTAGAGTACCTGTTGTCATCACATCACCCCACCATCCTAGAGTACCTGTTGTCAATCACATCACCCCACTCCTCTAGGGTATGTTCTACACCATGCCACCCTCCTAGAGTACCTGTTGTCATATCCGTAACAGCAAGGCTGAGTATGAATAAACTGTAGGGTGTTTTGAGTAGTTCTCTGTTCTTCATGAACAACACTACGAGAAGACCATTCCCAGTGAAGGAAAGAAACGCAATGGTACCAAGACCAGTACGAAGAGCAACATGCTGCTCACTGGCTTGACGATAGAATGTATTATCCAACGAATCGTTCGTGCTATTCAGCATCTTTTAGTTTTCCACTTCGATCTGGAAATAAATGAACATACGATAATACCTTAAATAAAACGGTAGCTCTAAATCAGGCGTTTCAGGGTTTATCATGAGGGCTCAACTTCCATCAACCTCAACAAACTATTCCCCCTCCCCTCCCCCCAAAGAAACACGCGTCGGACAAATGACAAAACTGCCAAAGAGATCTAGAAATGATCACGGCAATAGACCCCTTGCAGTACGACGGAATCTAGTGCAGCTCAATTTGGAGGACATAATAATAGGTTTTTTCAATTCTCATGAGATTGAAATTTGACCTCCAAATTGAGCTGCTTTGACGTCACATGTAAGGGGTCTATATTGCGCTCTCAGTGGCTAGGCCCTTATGACAAGTGATCTTTAGTACATAAAAGGATCGTCAAATATCTTATACCACTTAATGTTTCGTCCTTTTTATTGGGATCATAAACTATGTTAATGAAGGATAATCGATAGAAATGCCTAAAATGTTCAAGARAACCAATAGATTTCGAGTCACCTGGCAACTCGCCACTTCAATCAAAACACGCCGTTTTCTTTTTGATTTGTTCATTATCACCTTCCTCACAACTTAAAGCTGAAAAAAATCTTTTAATTACAAAACTGAGGTTGTCTTCCTGTTTGACACAAGCTATAATGATAATATCAAACTGTCAGAGCCAGGGATACATAACTGTCATAATGATAATTGCCGCTACTTGAATGGTGCGATTTTAGTCTCTGATCAATCGAATTGAAAGAGCCGGATATATCCATTTTGAGATTATTTTAATTCAAGTACTCTTAAGCCCATTTGAGAATATAATTTATTAGATACCAGGACGTTTGTTATGTATTACTCGACAGCTGCAGGATTTCAGAGGTTGAAGAATATTTCACAATAGTAATATATATATAATATATAATATATTTCCTCCCACTATTTTACTTTCTTCTACTTTCCTTTCTTCTATTTTATCTCTTTCCTCCTCCCTTCCTTCTTCCTTTCTCTGTATTTCATTTACTTCCAAGTTAAATATCAATTGCATGCAAGTGTCTTTGATATCGACCGATCAAATGACACATCCAAAGTAGTAGAGTTTATTGGCCCCATCCTCTTGTACTCCTACTTTCTTAATCTATACCGGAGGTCAAAAATGATTTCTATCGCAGCATCTATATCACCTTGCTGAGTAGTTCGAGTTTCTAGCTCTTCTCATGCTATCATACCCCGGGAAAACTAATATTTAGCGCGCGTAAAATTTCGTAGCCGCCAAACCAACATTTCTATTTTCTTAGGAATGATCACAATAAATATACTCGTAGCCAATGCTGCCAGTATGTCGAACATTTGCTTGCTGATGGAAAAACCTTAAATAAATATTTACAAGCGCAAGGGTAAAGTCTGGATATCTAATTTCAAAGAGCAATTTTCTAGTGATATCTRGGACCAAAATTAACGCTCGCAAACTCGCAAAATGCGGGTGAAATTTTGAATTTAGCGAGTGACAAAAAGAAAAAAAAAGAAAAAAAAAAATTAACCAGCTAAGTTTTGCGAGTATGACCACAGTCCAGAAATTGAAGGACTGAAAAGTTTAGAACTTTAGAAGGTTTGTTATTGACTTCGTCCGATCGCTAGTGACTTGGAAATTTTTGCTAATGAGAACGAAGTTTACTAGCAACGGGTTTTGCTAGTGGGTTTAAAGGTTACTTTAGTGCCCTGATATCAAACTTTTTCTTCGTCTATTGTATATACTACGAGAGCAAAACTTATGACAACCTTTCGTTTTTAGTTGAATTTTCTCTTTTTAACTGTAAAACTTCTATCAGATTTAGTACAATATAAACCAAAAGCTTCTATCAGATAATATAGGTCGTAAAACGTATTTTACGACTACTATATGAGAACGATAAAAGACCCCAAAATAACTCACTAATTGAGGGCTTTGGAGTGCTTAGCATTCCAGAAAAACTCTAAAAAAATGCCAAACGAAATAACCAAGTTCGATCATTTCCAACAATTAGGTATACAGGGGCGTAACGAGGTCTCGAACGGGGGACAATGTACCATTTTCCCGCCAATACACAAGCGTACGCGTTTCATCTCTAGAGTTTCCCGCCATATATAATAGTGTGAAACAGGTTCAGTACCCCCTCGCGGTATGCCATTGATTAGGTATCAAAATCTATATCTCAATAGGTAATATCAGTCTTTATAATATAATTATCCATAAAATACCTATATTTCTCCTTTTCGAAAAACTGATATTTTCACATGTGAAAATAACATGTTATTTTCACATGTGAAAATATCGTTACCTTACGTATTTAAGCTATTAGTTAGTTAGTTATAATAATAAAAAAGCTTATTAAGTTTATTTTATGGATAAATATATAATAAACAGAATATTACATGGGCGCTTGGAGATACGAAATTTATCTTCTCGTGTTGAAAATCTCTCACTCTTTCGCTGCGCTCACTCGTGAGGGATCTTTTCAACACTCGAAGATAAAATTCGTATCTCCGCGCCCCCATGTAATATCCTCTATCTATTAAATAAAGGTAATTTGAGGTGAATTCTAAGAATTCGACAACAGGGTACTTGGTCTTGTTAACTTATGATAAAAGATAAGCGGTAGAACAAAGCTGAACGACTATTGTGAACGTCTATCTCTTCTTTTCACTGCTCCTCAAAAAAGCTAGCGGTAATAAGTCCGTAAAATTGATATAACGAAAAAAGAGTTCAATCAAAAATCGGGTTTTAGAATATCTGTTAATTTATGTAAAGAATGATTTGGATTTCCCTTTCGCAAGGTGTAAACACATGATGCTAAGTCACATATTGAATACACTGAGGATACGCTTAAATTAAAAAAAAAAAAAGAATAAGAGTCGGGCCAAACAAAGACAATTGTAGGAAAAAAAGAGCTATCAAAATTTATTTTAGTCTTAAAAACTATGTATTAATTCATCTATTTTATGAAATATATTTTATCTGGGAGAATGCCTAAAGCATAGGTTTATTACATTTGTAATAATAAAGTAGCGGCTCACTTTAAAAATGCTAGAAATATATTGTGCGTTACATTTCCAATGAGATTTTTATTTCTTAATAAGAAACCTAGTTTTATTTTTAAGGAGCTTTTCGATAAGGGTTTAAACACTACTAAGTCACTTGTGAGTTGAGTCGTAAGCTTACTGAACTTCATATTTAGTTGTAGTGAGCGAGTGAATAGAGTTAAAGGATTTCAGTTTTCGACGTTAATATAGGTTTAAAAATCCTCAAAATTAAAACTTCTTTCAATTTTTCAGCTGTCATCGACAAATTTTAATTTAAAACGCAAGACTTCATTGCCAAAAATTCTGTCTAATTAGGTCCCAAACCAAAGAAAAAAGTGACTGCTGAGCTCTTACAGAAAAACTTACTTTGAAGACTGCCGATATATAGAGCTTTTTGAGAAATTTTCTTTCGACTTTTTCCAGCATTTCCCAGCGTAATACCTCAGACAAGGTACTTATAAATCATTCGTTGTTATCAATACGCCCATAAACTTTTGCTTTATTAACGATAGTTTAGGAGGCAAGATCTTCTTAAATTATCCCTCTCGATCGGGTTGTTCTTTTCTGCACCTTTATACTTTATACATTATCTATACTTTTCTAAGTTTCATTTTATATGTGTGTGGAAAAATGAAAAAATCGTTTTTGAAAAACGATAAAATGAATGTCTGATTAACGCCGTTTCCTGAAAAAATTCATGTAAACTTAAACCTGACAGAGTAGAATCAATTGTAGGCTTACCTCGGTCTAAAACAGCGGCTTTTTATAGGATATATTGGTAGAACGAGATGCAGATGGGTGAACTTTCAAAGAACAGTTGTCATATAATACTTCGTGCTCAGACAAGATCCGGATTTGGGAGAATTTTGTGAGAATCTCATTAGACATMAAGTTTACGTCTGACAGATTTAGCACTTGAATATTTTTCATTCAAATGAGAATATTTCGAAATATAAATATTACGGTATAAGAAAACTAATAACTTATGAAAAAGACGTAATTTGTACTTACCGAAACAAAGCGAACTTTTCCTAGCGCTGGGATCCACAAAATGTCACTTTTACGCGAAACCAAAATAGCAGCGAAAAATGAATACAAAGACACGTAAACTGATTGAATTTAATACACCAATTTMTAATTTCTAAAATCACGATGATTATTGACAGGATTTATAATTTGATCCAGGAACATGGTAAGGGGTTTGTACAAACAGGAAAAAAGTGATAATCGTTCTGCAACAAAACAAATTGTTTAATTAGATCTTACCTGCGATTCACGTAATCGCTTCCTCGATTCAAAGAATCAAGGAATCTCGAAGATTTGAACGGATTTGAATGCAGAAGTGAGATTTCCTTTGTTTGGGACGCTAAAAGATAAAAATAACCTAAAAGTTTGTTTTAAAAACATTGCTATCCTGACATTGAAATGGCTTCCGATTTGTCTTACGCTGATTTGATGATGCMTACGACTTTCTTATTGGTTAATTCCAAATTGAAGTTATTCAAGCGCTTTGCAAATGCACAGTGCGGTTTAAAGCCAGTCTGTGTATTTCATTCAAATTTATTGAATATTTATACTGCCAAATATTTTCATGCTTTTCTGATTCGTTAATTCGATTAGAAGCCATTTACAAAGTCTTTACAAATGTATCCTGCGTTTTGAAGCCTTCAAAATACGTCAAAATATGTCTTAATGTGTTTGCCTTTGCCAAAATTTATCTTTTTTTAGCTCCAAAGTTTTCTGAAGAGCACTCTCTGTTTGTTCAACAGTTAAAGAATATTAGCTTTTAAATCTTGCATGATAGGGCTTGTCAGTAAGTTTGACATTCATATAAGTCGACCATCAAAATCCTAACACTGAATTACACATGATCCTGTAGAATAGACCTCTTTATCTATGCCTTGGGCTTAGTTTTCCCCGTTTCAGACCACATGTCATTCCCTAGAGTATTATTTCTTTGCTTAAAGGTGGCGCATAAGAAGATACATGAGTTTGGCAACAGCTCAAAATGAATGTTATTCTCAAGGGGATGACAGGTGGTCTGAAATGGGGCGGAAAACATTTCGCCCAAGCTTGAGGTCTGTTGATACATCGTGATTTCAAGTCTATACATGTTGTATCGTCACACCGATTTTCCTCACTAAATTGAACGGATATGAACCTTAAATACACGTGATTATTCATTATTACATCAGATTATTGTTTCACCGACGTAAAAGAAGTCCAGATGAAATTTAATATCACCATTTTAATTAGGTTATTTCAGTGACAGTTGTTACAGCTGTATCAATTGTAAAATAAACATCACAAGATATGCATTGACGTGGGCTGGGAATGCAAACGCTTTCCAGAAATAGATTCTTTTCGTATTCGTAAAATATTCCTTGTACCTTGATAACAGACTCGTTTACTCAGGCTTATCTTCGTACCATTGTCTATATATTCACAAATCCCAACGGTAAAGTAAAGAATGTACAACATCAACAATACAAACACTTTGAAATTTCACGGACCTTCACTCTGAGACACGTGAATATTCCGGCTATACGAAAGTGGAAAGTAACCTTCACTAACAAAACGTGGGTACTTCTGTATATACCGCAAACCTGTTCTTAAACTGTGTGAAGTAACCGACGAAGAATCCCCAAAAATGTAGGTTCTTCCTTTTTGGGTAGTGGAAAAGGTGAGAGAAATTCTACGCTTTATACGTTGGAATAAAAGAAAAAGCTCTTTGTGACCAAGTAGCTCTTTTTCCTTAGCTTACATCCAAAACAGAACATCTAAGAGATACCGTTACATTTTTGGCATTGCATTGTAAGGCCGCCTTTTTAGCACTGTAAATATCCAGCGATGTTACGCAGAAAACCTCACCCGCCATCAGTTAATAATATTATTGTCAATAATATAATGATTTCATATTTTATTATAAGATAAACCGCGTATACAGAAAAGCTTTGTAATATAGTGCTGTTTAGCCGAACACAAAAGTGTTTGTGGATCTATTTGGCCGCAGTTTCTTTTAAGGTTGGGCTGTAAACGCGTCCAAGTTCCGTACCTTCGTACTCATGCTCCATTTGGGCGGGATTTCTCGAATTATCATCAGCTGCACGCGAAACCTCTTCTGATTCATCGAAACTGACCACCTCGTTGAACTTTTCAACACAAAAAGCTACGGATTTTTCTGTAGATATAGTTTGATTATCCTTGGTTCGTTTATCTGTGGCTGTAGATCCTTCAAACGGCGCCGTGGCAGAAGTTGTCTCGCAGTTCACTGCTACTCTAGGGAAGCACTTATGAAGAAGGGCTGCGAACTTTCTACGGTACGTCTTATTGGTCACACAGTATACCCAAGGATTGACGCACGAGTTGAACATGCATAAAACAACCGTAGCATGGTGCCAGGGGACGTTTAGCTTTGTTAAATTATATTTAAAAAGCAAGTAATACAACTGATTGGGAAACCAACATACCGCCAGGACAAAAGCCGTGAAAGTGCACATGCGCAGGAGTCGTACACCAGCGTTGCCATTGCGACGCAAGAACAAGTTCCCAGGCTTTTTGACCGTGATCTGGAGGCTCAAAAATGTGGCGCACGTTATGAAAACTGGCAAAAAGTATTTACCCAGGAATTCCAGGAATGCAACAGCCTGTCTGGTACTCTTGCTGGAAATGGCGGTAACCCAGATGCACTTGGGTTCCGTGAAGTTTTTAGTGGTCATTTCCATCTCGAGGGCGTGAGGCGAGTTGAGCAAGCAGGAAAGCAGCCATACAACGCCAACATAGATATACTTTTTGTTCTTAGAGAACATATCTTTATACCTGAAAAATATGAYATCTTGTTAGAATGAGTATCAAACGCTACGAGAAATAAATTATAAATTAAGAAATAAGTGAAACAGAAAGAGCGTGAAGAGACTAGGAATTTTTCGATCTCTTAATACTAACTTCATGAATGTGCCTTATCCCCGGCTTGTACCAAACCTATTCTTCTCTAAGCAGTGAGAAGAAAACCTTTCAAATTTTATCAATCAACTTGCACGGCAACCTCTGTGCTGATCAAAGTCGGTCAGAGAACGGCTAACTCACAGATCAAGCCCTCAAACAGCCTCTGGGCTGWTCTAAGTCAGGGCATGGCTAACTCACAGATCGAATTGGAATATATCGTGATGAGTTAGGTAAGGTGGTCTAAATTGCATTATATCGTCTCGTTTACACCAAGGAAGATTTCATGCATGGTTTTTTCGCTGTCAATCCAAACAGAACTTAGTCTAGCCCCTATGGTTATTTACAGATGGTCTGTACTTTTAAATCTGTCATACTTAATTTATTTAATTATATCAATGTAACTTTGAAATTATAAAAAAAAAAAAAAATTGATTGATTGATTGATTGACTTCAAACTAGTCCGCAATCGCCTGCTTTTTTTTCCGTCCTGGAGAATTCGAAGTCGTTCGGAATCTAAACCGAGACTCCCGAAAGCACTACCGCTACGGCTCTCTTGATTTCCAACAGAAGTACAAAGACATACGAGATTCTACATATGACTGAACTTGATTTTTTAAATGGGGTAAAATCTATTACAATTTATCAAGCTTTAGCTGTTGTATCACATCGTGGAACAATCACCACAGCGGCTAGGCTCCAACTAGGCAAAAGCTTATAGATCGGATTGGAATTTATAGTGATGATCATATAATTTGAATACCTACTTGTGAGGCCGCGTGACCGCGTACCAACGTTCCACGGCCATGAAGGTCAGTGTGTATACAGACACGATACCCAATGTGAAGACAATGCACTGGGAGTAGAACAGGCGGCAAAATAGGTCACCCGCGATGCCTCCTGGGATAGTAAAGTACTCTGAAGCGATGATGTAATTGGGTGTTACGAATAGGCTTATACCTGTGTGAAAACGAAAGAAAGGTAGAAATAAGATTAGTTTTATGCCATGGTTACCATGTGTGTGTGTGGGGGGGGGGGGGGGGGGGGGGGGGGGGGGGAAGGGGGGATTGGATAAACTGGAAGGCACTCTGCTGTTTATTTTATCCCTTCTCTTTATATATTTATTTTTTACTCGGGCTTTCAAAGAAATGCCCGAGGTATAAATTGGGCTTTATTTGCGTTCTGTCACAGATCGCAGTTGCGTTCAAAGCGCATGCACAAGTTCTATGCGCATGCGTTGTATGCGCCTCATAAGCACATGGTCGAGCAATGGCGGAATTTTTCAAGGTTTCGTCAGAAGGATGACAGTGTTCACGAAGAATTCTTTCGATTTTCTGCTATGAAGCCCGAGTTCACGCAGATATGTGCCTAGTCTGACGTTCATTTATTCACTTTTTTGTTTCCATTTTGTTTTCTTTTGTTCTTTCTTTCCTTTGGTTCCTTCGTGTTGCCCWTTTTTTTTTTCTTTGTTTGTTTCTTTCTTCGTTTCTTCCTTCCTTCCTTCCTTGCTTCCTTAATTGTCATTATTTTATTATCATTAGTATTATCAAAAAAAAGTATCCTTCTTATTATATGAAAGAATCAGAAGAGAATCTTGGAAATATGTTCCCTTAAATAGTGGACCCCGTCTTATTTTCAACCTCGGAATGGCTAATGGCAATAATCAAATTCGGAGTCAAGGATAAAACTTGTCCTGTTGTTTACCCTTCAAAATGACTATAAAATCTCCAGGATTTTGAAGTCGGAGCTTCTGATAAACTCGTATGAATTTGTAATGTTTAAACAACTAGATGTATATGACAATCCTTGCATGACGGTCTCTGACAAGTTGACAGTTTGCTCAAAATGTTCTTCAAATAGTCTTGAAATCAATACCGCTCGAACATTTAAATTATGCAGCGTTAGTAAAAATCTATATACTTATCACTGTTCTTAATGTAAGTAAAAAATAAACTTTCTTGATCATTAATTTGAAACACTTTTCGAGATTTTAAAATATTTGAAACAATATTTAAACACCGAGAATTTTACACGCTATCGAAAAAAATTGAAACTTTTTTAAATGACTACTTTTTGGTCTTAAACGATGATAATAAATCTATAGTATTTTCTTTTAACGAATTATGTTATTATGTTAAATATCACGTGATGTTACTATGATACATAACACAAGAGGTATTAATTTCAACGAAAAAAGACTAAGCACTATCCGTTCTAAATTCTATAATTTATTATTTTTTTTAAATGTGTGCCTCGGTAAAATTTTGATTGCGTTCAACTTCTTAGCAAATCTAGCAAATATTTTTTAAAAATCCGTGGTTTCTAGTTCAAATTAAAATAAAATCTATCATAAAAGTAAAGAATTTTTGCAATCAAAACAGGCAACTATTTACTTAAGCTTTTATCGGTTATTGGAATTATAGCTGAGTAAACAAGCAAAAAAAATACATGACAGTTTAAAAAAACAACAATTTTAGAGTAATGGTTTTTTTTTTTTCGGATCGTGATCTGATTCTCATTACAATTTTTTGTAACTTAATGACGTTTGATGAAGCAAAGAAATTAAAAGCGAGTAATCGAATAAAACATTGCCAAAACCGAGACAAGTACAACATGGCGGCCGGATGACGTCACAATACGGACAGAATTATTTTTCTTTTTTKAGATTTCTCTCAAAATTATAGCTTGAAAACTGATCCTGACAAAAGAAAAACGTCATAGAATTATTAATATTATCTATAGGTGCAACAGGAAACGTTCTTCCTTTTTTCCCTATACATCTTTTTCAAGGATTTCAGAATAAAAATATCGGTTGGTACGAGTCCAACTGCTGATATCAATAATTATGGTAAAATAAACTCTACTTGACAACCGGTTCGATTAGGAATTTAGAATTGTGTTTGTTTTAGGACCTGAAATCCATAAATCATATGTCATACACATTTAAGGTTTTTTTCACTAATGGCACTAAAAGCAATTATGGCTATTGAGCTTCTTCTGGAATGATTTGAAAATGTCATAAGTTTTCTTTTATTYGGTTTAAAAGAGTTTGGAGAAATTACAGAATAGCTTTCCACAGCTTTTTAAGCACCTTGAACTGATGATTTGAGAAAAAATCTAGCTTGAGGAAACATAATTTACATCTCTTTTATTTAGGAGGTTATATACGTTAGTTAGAAAGAACAACTATTATTTATTTTAAGATGGCTGACTACTTTGGTRAATAATAAACAGAAAATTGAAAATTGAAACTATTTTAACGTGAAATTTAACGCTGATTTCAAAAATGCAAAGAAAAATGGGGTGTTCCGAGCTTGTTTTTGAGATAATCATTCCAGAATGACATGCGTTTGTACAACTTTGGAAGAAAAATAGCGAAAATCAAGCTCTGTCCAAAAAAAAAATCAAACCAAAACTAAGGAAGAAGCAGTTTTTTACGAACACGTAACCACATTTATATAATACTGACAATAGTTGATTTAATAAACTCTTGTAGGCAATGGAAAAAAATTTTTTTTTTGTTCAGGTTCTACGGTGTGCAAGTTATCGTAAAAATTGAGCACAAAACAAACAGAACGATATACATTGTTCTGATGAACAGAATTGTCTTAAACTTTAAAAAAATATTACCTGGATTCTGGAAAATAACAACAACAAAATTCCCTTGCTAAATTTGAGGGTTTTGACCTCTTGAAGTTCAAAACGTGTATGGTTCTTCAATGAAATCGAAGATTAATTAGCGGTACCCATGAGGAAAACCGGAGAACCTAGAAAGAAATACCCTTGAATCAAGAGCGAGTATGTGATGCTAGTCATGATACATCTCGTGATAGTGGCAGTATAGAAGAGCATGATCTGGGTGAGTGGAAATTGGTGATGTCCTTAATAACATGAAAAGGATGCTTGTAAATTTTTATTGATTCTGTGATGACTCTGGCAAGAAGTAGTGCCCTTCTTTCAGTGACATTGAACGTTTTAGTTGAGCTCTATCTCTTAACTTAAAGTTTTAACCTACTAAGTACATTAAGGGGCACCTAGATGTCGTTCTACCAATAAGAAAAGCGAGGAATGGATTGATTGATTGATTATTTCAACTATACTTATAAATATATGACTTTCTAGGATTCATCATTACATGTGAGTAGAGTTTGTTAGGTCTCTCCTTCGATTAGGGTTTTTTTCAACGGATTCTCTGATTTTCCTCCCTCTGCATCTACGAGTTAGCCATGCCAGCCCAGAGATTGTTTSAGGCTTCGATCTGTGAGTCATATAGCCCGGCATGCCCGACTTAAATCAGCCAGAGGCTGGTTCAGGCAGCGATGTGCATTGTTGAAATTAAAAATCTTATTTATACTAAGAAACTTTATTGTGCATTTAAAGTGTGATGAGGTAAGACATTAACTGATTGAAATAAAGACCACGAAGAGCTAGGGCGATGTGTGGTACATTCGTATATAAAGAAGCAATGAGGTATTGAAAGGACCGGGTGCCGGCGAATAATAGTAGAGGAAAGTAKGAAGCAGAAGGAATAACACCAGAAAAGAAGCTAAATTAAAGAACGAACAAAGCCGAAAAACAAAGACAACAGAAAGAAAGAAAAGGAAGGAAGGAAGGAAGAAAAAAAGAAAGGAAAAAAGGAAGGAAGGAAGGAAAGAAAAGAGAAAAATTGCTCCAACTGGACCACTTTGATAAACTAGCATCATCAACCAATCATATTGCGACATTTTGTTCGATATTTTTAACCAGCCAATHAGATAGCACGTGGATATAATGAGAGTGTGAAAACGTGGTAATCTGATTGGCTAACACTGTTATCAGTTAAATCTCTGTCTAGATTACTGTTATCTGATTGGTAAGTTTTATTCAACTAGTTCCGGTTAGTGTATCAGCACAGCAAAGAATTAAAGTGAAAGACTTTGAGGTAAAATAAAAAAACCAACTAAAAAAATTCAAACGATTCACTTAAGAAACAAAAATAAACAAGTGTTATGTCACGCCGCAACATGCTTTGACCCACGCGAATTTTCCGCGTCATCAACTATTTTTTCTATTCTATTTATTCGGCTCTCCAAAACAGTTTAAAATTACTGCCAAATTATACAGCATTATACAAATTATGCTATTACTCACGTAGTCTATAGTATAGTTGCTTTAATTATCGTAATACAATACTGCAGCATTCACAATACAGAATTGGACTAGAACGAAATTGCATGAAGCCGCAGAACTGAAATAAAGACGAAAATACTTCAGTACAAAYATGGTTAATACTGAAACACAAAATATAACACTTGAAACCTTTTAATGGTTTCGAAAGGTAAAACAAGAATTGCTTTCAGTATTATTTTGAGTGAACATTTTCTAAAAAAAAAAAAAAAGAAATTTAGAAATCATAGCATAGTCTTCTAAGAAGTATACGAAGTATTTCGCGGATGGTTTCATCTACGATAAAGATAATTTAGAAATAGCTCTATCTATTTGTCTGTCTAAAGGTTTACTATTCTCTTGGAAAATATTGCAAACTCTTTCCATGGTACAGTGACATTGTACAGTCCGATCCAATTGAGCACAAACTCGTATATAACATTAAATGATATTTGAAGACTACGTGTTTTTTTTTTGTTTTTTTTGTTACAAATTTTAAAGGTATTATATAACAAGCAAAGATGTATGAGTTGGTAAGACAACAAACGACAGAGAACATCTTCCCTAAATAAATATTATTTTCCAAGTTTATGGTGACTTCGGTTTTAAAGTATTATTATTATTTCATTGAAAAAGAAAAGATTTAAGGTCAGTGAGTTTATTTAATACTGATAGAATTTTTCCAGTTTCAATACAGCAACTATTTTAACACACAATATTCACTGTTATTAAAATCAAAAAGTAAAAAAATAAAATGAAATAACGAGTTTTAAATATATCTTACACGACATCTCCCAGCATAGGTCTTGACCTGCATTTACTAAAAACATTATTACACTTTTCGCCTACCTGTTAGCATGTCGGTGACCGCAAGGCTGAACAAGAAGACATTACAAGCCTGGCGAAGCATCCTTCGGTCCATAAGTAGCACCAAACAAAACACAAAGTTGCAGCTAAGTGCAAGCATAGCAATTATACCRAATGATATTTGAAGAGAAATGCTTTCTCCCATGTTTAGTTCAATCAAGGCTCTAAGACTTAACTTTAACTYCGAGGTCCTGTCACGGGTTTTTCACCACTGATCTAAACGATAAAGTATTCGAAAAGCAGCGAGGTCTTTGCCGGCAAGTTGATAGTTTATTGCTAAATATGCGTTAGCAGAACAGCTGCTTCTCTTTCGTGAGGCTAGATTTAGGCATTTGACATCGCATGACCAAGAAAACCCCACATGATCTGTCTTTCAACACCGCACCTATGACGTATACCAATATTGGCCAATCAAGAGCAACTACACATCTCTCTGACCAATCACATGAAACAGTGTCATTGTCCGGTCTGTGCAGGTTTTTGTTAGATCCGGCGTTTTAATTGATGAATTATAAATCGTTTAAGTTATTGCAGCAATATCCCTATCAAAAAAATCTCTCCCAAAAAATCATCTATATTTAATTTCTTATAATGATAGACAGWTTACGTAAAAAAGAAAGAAAAAGAACAAATTACTAGACTAATTCATGGTTAATGCGTTTGCTTGCTCGTTAAATAAAGATTATTGTAGTGTTAAAGTAAGAAAGTAAGAAAGACCTTTTTTTCATTTTATACCTTAAAAACAAATCTTTCCCCTGGTATAACATCAGTTAATGTAGATAATGTTATTCGTTTGTCTCTGCAAGAAAAGCCAACTTAGTTACCTCTTGATTTCATCTCACTCCAGGGTATTTTCGTCGTTCAGTTTTAGACATTTTCAAACATGTTAAAGTCAAAAGTTAGGAAGTTTGGAGAATCGCGGGTTACCTAGGTTACAAAACACGAGCTAACAAAACGTCATGAAAATTTGATGATCCTAAGTGTTTTTTAAAGCAGGTGCTTAATTGCTAATAATTTAAATTGATATGYTGCTTGAATCTGGTGAAAGAGGGTTGGCCTTCCCACAGCGACACTAAAAACCAAAGAGTTAGCCTTGGGCTAGTGTGCCTTCTTTGCAACGCTTTTAGTTCAGTTTCCCGAAAAAAAAGATACCCCACGCAAGAACTTCGTCGGATAATGCTGCTAAGCACTAAACAAACAGCTTAAATGCAATACCCTGCAAAATGCAAAATTAATAGAAATAACAAGCTTTATTCTTTGCAAGAAGTTTGCTGCCAATTAAAACTTTTAAAAAATCGAAATCATACGCGGGGACTACAGTGCAGCAACCATGGAGTACTTCGTCAATACGACGGCCATCTTGCTGGAGGCAAAACAAAAGGAAAGATGACGGGAAATATATATAGAGTTTCGTGTGCTTGTCTTTCTTAGTTTGYGGGTAAAGGTGATCGATGTGGCGTCTTAATTCATCTTTTGTTGTATTCTCTTCATGTGGTGGGCTGTTAATATTAATCGACGTCATTACTTTAAAGGGGCACTTGGATGAAAATTGAAAATGACTTGAAACTTGTTTAAACTTATTTATATGGCGCCAATAGTAGCCAAGCAACATATTTTCTTTACAGTCAAAAGTGGCGGGTAAAAATGAACAATTTTATTCAGCATCTAAATTGTGAGTAAATGACGTCATTTACTCAACCCTATTGTTCTTTCTGCTTTTAATCCAAAATTTCTCAACCGCAAGTGGCTCCCAGGCTAAAATTTTCACTAATTATGTTTACATAGTCATAATTGCGTCATATTATCCTCAAATACTTCAATTATTTGGACTTTCAAAAATTGGGGCGTTTTCATCCAAGTGCCCCTGTAACAAAGCTTTATTTTCCCCCTGCACACCTCATAAATGCCTTGCGATCCAAGATGGCCGCCGTGTTGTCGAATTAGACTATTAACTGTTTCGTAATAAAGACGTTTTGCAAGGTAGGTTTTTGTATGAGTTGGGAAAGATTATTTTCTGATTCCGCTGCACATTGCTCCTATTAATGTCCTTGATACCTTATAGTTTCGAAAATGATGCTCACTGCAAGTAACCGCTTTCCGTTCGAATATTTTTTGTATATATATCGATATTTTATTATGCATTTGTCTGGTTTTGTTTTTCAAGTCATCTGTTKTTCGTGTACAGCGATTTTTCCGTTATTCAGTTGCTTTCAATCTGGGGTTTATTTTAGTAAATATCATGAGTTTGTAAATGCCTTTTTTCTATTTTAGGTTAAAGCAAAATGGAACAGATGGTGTTGGGGGTGATGAACGATGATAATAAAGTCTGTCATTCGATGATTGAAACAATAAGAAGAAGAAGACTAAGAAGGCGAAGAACAACAACAACAACAGCAACAACAACAGCAACAACAACAAAAACAACAGTGACAAGATAAACCATTCTTAGATGACATGTGACAAGTCGGTTTTTCGATTTTTTTCCTATATATATTTTCTCTGCGCTTGACAATGATATTGTTGTATTGTTGTTGTTGTTGTTGTTGTTGTTGTCACGTGCCCCTTCCTTCCTTCCTTTAAACGAGCAGTTTTGTCAAAATAAAAAACAGAAACGAAGAGAGCATCTTGGCATTAGTAGGGAAGCGGAGTTTCAGCTCATAATAAGCGAAACAGGAGAAATGGCATTAGATATAAAATTGRATGTTTTATAAGGATTTGTTTGGGAAAATGTGCTGGATGGCACARGCTTACCATGCAAACTTTTCCCATACAAATCCTTGTAAAATTTTTGATTTTATATTTAATGTCATTTCTTCTATAGAAAACATTTAGAGCTGAAACTTCGCCCTCTCACTAAATTTGAGGTGCTCTTTTCATTGCYGGAGTTCATTTTGGCTCATGTGCTCGCTTTAAGGGGGATGGGGTGACGTGACCTGTTAGTGCAAGTCGTATATTGACAACAAGAGTAAGAAAAATGATAAGAACGAAAAGAACAACAAGGTCATCTGTCATCGCTATCGATAATGATAAACTGAAAACATGGAAGTTGAGATCCGCCCTCACATTTCTCAAATCCTAATTACACAACTAGAATTGGACTTCAACTCTTATAATAAATATTTATCTACGAGATAAAACATCTGACTTGCACTTAATCCGTCTGCATATATTGACATTATAGATTTTTGACAGTTTAAGTCTGTCTTCATCTTCTGACACTATTAAGATCGGTCTATCTGATTTCCTATCCTACTCAACCATCTTTCCAAAGTTTGTTTTCGACATTAAACGATTCTTAAAGACGACAAGTGATTTTTGCACGTCCAAATCAGTGAAGTGCCCGAATAAGCAAACATAATTATAACAGCTTATAAATCATTAAGTAGTCTACGTCAGAGCTACAGGGTTTTAAGAGTTACTCCAGCTGCGTGTTTGCTTGTACACTCTTTCAATACTCCCGAAAAGACTGTTAATTTACTAAAAAACTTTTTCGCCTAAAAATTTTCAGGAAAAAAATTCTAGTTTTGAATCTWTCGAACAATGTAGTGTTAAAAGTATAAAACGTAGGACAAATTTTTATTCATCAATTTTTATTTTCATGACATTTGCCTTTTTGGATGTTTAAAAGAGACTGGTAACTACCTATTTGTGCAATGGATTGTGGGAATAATTTTTGAGAATACAAATTCTTTTCCAGAATCCTTTGCACAGCGAGGTAGTCACCAGTCTTCCTTGGTCAAACTTTGAACTGGATGCGAAAAAACAGGAAAATGGCGTCACAAAGGAAACCGCTCTGTTATTGATCAAATTCGTCCTATTCCTTTTGTATTTTTAAGTTAACTAAGATAGTTTTTAAAGGGGATCTCATAAGCTATCTCAGCCATAGAATCTTGGATTTTGCACGTGTTATCGATTYACAGAAAGGGTTTAAACCGTTAAACAAAGAAATAATATTCTAGGGAATGACCCGTGGGGTGAAATGAGAAAGGCCCAACTAAGGTAAAGAGGTCTATTTAAACTGTTGGTCCTATGAATATAGAAATACCAGAGGGATCCAACTAAAGAGACGGCTTGGAAATAATTGCTAATGGAATCCCTGTGGTTCTTCAGGCGCTAGAAAGATAGATCAAAGAGAGSTCCCACTTTATGGACGCCACGATGGGCTGTTATACTAAAAGATTATCAATTCTCATTAGGAGACCATTTGTGTTTTAACTCCGGCAGACGACGGCCTCTATTTTCGTAATCAACGATCTTGCATTAGTTGCAGACCGTATAAACAGGTTTGTACTGATCAATGACGCACAAGGACAAAGCCGTTAGTTATATTTAAATATTAAACACGAGCTAAAAATTGCAGTTATTTCCTCGGACTGTGAYCTTTTTTGCTATTCTCCGCGTTCTAGCTTTTATAAACCGTCATCTCCCGCAGTTTCAGTCCAGAGAAGAAAAAACAAACTTTGAATGCCAAATGAATTCCTCATTAGGCTTGCTACGAGTCGACTACTTCTTATTACCGAGAAAACGGGTGTGCGAAATATTTTTTTGAAGCGAAAGACGACTGTGGGAGAAAAGTACGTTATGTACGTACGCACGTACGAAAATTATTAACAAAATAAATGACAATAATTATTTTTAATACTTCTTTTTTATATAACATAAAGAGTAGTTGCTTTTGTGTAAAGTATTCGTCTGATTTGGCAGTGATTAAAAAACACATTTCTAGACCGGACTTACTTAGGAAACCCAGTAGTAATTATTTTTCGCGTGACAAAAATATGGTTAACTTAACCTYCCCTCCCCTAATATTTTGCGATTTGAATTGTTCCAACTGACACCTCTCACACTTTCACAATCATAATATTTCTAGACCAGACTTTCGCAGGCAACCCAGTTGTTGTTGTTTTTGTTTTGTTTTTTTGTTTGTTTTTTTGTTTTGTTTTTTTTTTCACGTGACGAAAAGATGGTCAACCTAACCTCCCCTCCCCTAACATTTTGCGATTTGAATTGTCCACAGGTAGCCCAAGCTTGGTTTCTGTGGTGTCCTGCTATAAGGAAATGTATGGAGATTCATCAAAAATTTCAATAAAATCATTGAAACGTGAAATAAAGCCTCGAAATTTTACCCGATCATTGAGAAATAGCACTTCTTTTAAACTGCGTGGTTATTTTTTGAATTTAGCCCGTTTTAAGATTTTTTTCCCCCACCAGTAAGGAATAATTCGAAGACGTACGAGATTTCAAAGACCCGTGATGGTTCGCTTTTGGGACTCGAGTTTCCAACCTTCTCTTATTTCTTACTGGTGGGGGAAAAAATCTTAAAACGGGCTAAATTAAAAAAATAACCACGCAGAGCGAAAGAAGTGCTATTTCTCAATGATCGGGTAAAATTTCGAGGCTTTATTTCACGTTTCAATGATTTTATTGAAATTTCTGATGAATCTCCATACATTTCCTTATAGCAGGACACCACAGAAACCAAGCTTGGGCTACCTGTGAATTGTCCAACTGACACTTCTCACACGTTCACACTCATAATATTTAACCACAAAACTAAATATTAACAACTTGTTTATCTGAGCACAACAACACGACTGCTTCACTATGCCTGGCTTCTTACGCAATTTCTTTCCGCGCATATTTACTATCCTAACAGTATGCTCACATTATTCTGGTAAGTACATTGCGTTTGTTCATTGTTCTTTAATTATGTAAAACTTGAGTCAGTGAGTCTGGCCGTCAGATAACAGAGGTAACATTTCAAAGTCGATTCTCATTAGAGTGATACTTTCGATTATATAATGAAGGAATTTTTATAGCAGTTTTATTACAGCTATAGTCAGAACTCTGATATAGTGTATAAAATATATAATAGTAGTCAAATAATGATATTATAAGGAACATACAAAGTAGCATCAGTATAGTTTATAAAGATTAACTGATCAATCAAATTCAACCTTGACAGTCTATCGTATTACAGCTTGATTAAAACACGACTAGACATATGCAATGTGTGGTAAAATTGTGCAAAGGTATTTTTTTGCCATTATCAAGTCTCGTTAGTGGGGTTAAAAGTATCGGTGGTGAACATCCGATCTTTGCTTTTATAAACCGAGTTAACCGGAAACCACAGATCCTGGTTAGGGATTTCACTGGGATTTTGAAGTGTGTGAATCAGTGAAGTAGACCAAATTTACTATGAAAAAAAAAAGTATTTGTCGGTTTCCACAACTAAACAGCTRAGATACCCTACAACTTCGTAAATTCTAGTGCAAAGATCTAAATGRCCCGATTGGCTTGAAATCTCACTTTCGACTGACCCCCATGACCCGACAAGCCACATGAGCTGCAGTTCAAGTTCTTTACTCGTGACGAATTCCGTTTAAGCTTTTTTTTAAAAAAAAGAAACATCGCGCTGACGATAGAAGAAAAGACTTCTTGGGGTTCAAGCATGTTAACGGAAGGAGCTTATGACGTTTAGTAAAACCTCTGTCGCAAATATACTGTAGTCCTAACTTCTCCCATATCCATTATCCTATTAAACGATTTTAGGAGTACGTTACAGGGTACTTCTCTGGTTCTATAGTAACTCTTGCCTGTTTAGGGTAGGAAATTGCCGCTGAGCCCTCTGAAGCCTGACACTGTTCCAGAGTAAAATTGCTGAAAACCATACCCTGTTATATGAAAAAAACCCATTCCGGTACTTGCGAAAAAAGATACCCTATTCCAGAGAGAGAGAGCGTGATTTCCTATACCTTGTTCCAGAGAGCGAGCGAAATTTAATTTATATACCCTGTTCCAGAGTAGAATTRCTGAAAACCATACCCATAATTAAATTGAACCTTATGTATAATACCTTGTTTTAACAATTAAGTGTTTACTTACTCATTTAGTGTTTGTTTGCTCGTTGTTTTTCCTGCCTGTACTGTTAGCTTTCTTGCTTAGTCTTGCTTGCTTGCTTGGTGGTTTTTCTGTTTGCTTGCTTGTCTGATTGTAGGTTTGCCTGCTTGCTTGCCTGCTTACTTGCTTTCCTCTTATTTGCTTTGCTAGCTTGTGTCCTTGATTGAAATTTCAGTCATTGTCCTTCTTGTGATATTTAACCTTCCTAGATTACTGTTTCAAGTTATGTGTACCGACTGCATTTTCCAGTTGTCTCTTTGCTTGATTTCCTTCATCACGCATACTTTACTTTACTTTACTCATAATGCGTGTTTCAAGTTATGTTTACCATTTTGTTTCCATGTCATAGCACCATTATCCTGGCCTGCAGGAAACTATGGTCTTCCCATGCCAGTGTCTGGCTGTCCAAGATCAAATTTTACTTGGAAGACAGGTTGGTGTTTCCAAGATACAGAAGAYAAGAACCCACAGAACAGCCGCTCGCCTATTCTTCATGTTGAAGGATCAGTACGCGAGAGCAGTGTTAACAGATCATTCTGTATRAAGACGAGTGGCGCGGGGAATGCTGATGCGACAACGGTTTGGCCAAAAGGTAAAACTCTGGTTTTGAATCTTATGTCGCTCAAGGCTAGAGTGTTCATGATTTTAAAAGGTCTGTAGGGCGTGTGTTTGTAGCCAAACTTGATGGGAAGGAGGGAAAGAAATGGTTAAAAAAGAACASCTACATTAATTACCTTTAGAGTTGACGTATGACAGCAAGACCTGTGGGAGTTATCGCTTTCTTTGTCCTCTTTTTTACACCCTGAAAGGAACAAAGAGAGAAATTCTAACGTATTACGTGACATTTATACATTTTTATATAAACAGGAGAGTATTGCATCTACAAAGCCAGCAGCACACTGACATGCCCTCGAGGATTACAAGATGGTCAAGTGAAGTGGGACGATGAAGACAATGAAAACCAAAACAAGAAAGGTGGAACACTTCCTCAAGGAACTTACCTGATTACTGGAACGACAATTGATTTTTGCTGTAGTACCAGTGGATTGAAGACAACTCCTATTGATCTTCCTGTGGACAATCCATTCTATCTTCTGGCTTACAACTCAGAGCAATGCCAGCAAGTGAAGTGGGCAGTTGCCTCTTTAGAGTGGATACATTATGACACTGAAAATGACAACAACGCTGATAGTAAATCTGGATTTTACCCTTATGGAGCCAGGGGTGGAGTAGATGGACACACTATACACTACTGTTACTATACTAGTAAGTATATTGAACTATAGTACAGGGCGGTGCCAAGGGTAGGATAGATGGGTACGTTATAGTAGTAATGTACAAGGGTTGTCACAACATGGTTTCGGCATTTCTGTGTATTTCTGTGCATGTTGTGACAACCCTTGTACTACTACTATAACGTACCCATCTATCCTACCCTTRCACTCTCGTGGAGTATCGAGATTCTGAGTTTTTGGTCTCTTGACACTGCTTTTCAGGTTGTAAGTACGTTCTTAACRACACGACTGGGGCTTTGCAGTCTCCCTTTTTCCCACTGAAGTATCCCAATGGGCAACTGTGTTCATGGGCCATCCTTGTACACCCAAACCAAACCATCCAACTGAGATTCTCTCATTTCTCACTCATCAAGACTTCAAACCAAAGTGACCTCCTAAAGATCTATGATGGCAAAGATGACAAGGGCCAATTGATTGGCAGTTTCCATGGTAACAGAATTCCTGGTGATGTGATGTCATCCTCGAATAATTTGTTCATGGTTTTTCAATCGGATAGCACAKGGAATGACAAGGGATTCCGAGCAGAATACCAAGCGATTAACAATACAGGTAATTACCGAGCCTTAAAACATTCACATTRACCTTTATCTGCAGTAGCGTAAGARGCCACRTTMAATATCTTAAAACTACTCAGACTTGGTTKAGAGGCTTTAGTCATATGGTACTTCATGTATGGTACAAACTCGTGAAATATCTAACACATTTATTAGTGGGAATAAAATAGTGTGCTGTCTGACATTCCTACCTTTAAGTAAAAATAAGAAAATTTTGGTAGATATGCTAGTAACTTCACTACTTAATGTTTTCCCATTTCAGACCACGTGTCATTGCTATGAGAATAAGATTCTTTGTTTGAGTTGTATCCATTTTCATGTCATTTCATGCGCAACAGTTAAACAAAGAAATGGTACTCTAGGGAATGACATGTGGCCTTAAATGGGAAAACATTATCCACGAGCCGAGGTCTCAGTTGAGCAGGTGTCCATTGCTTTGTGTAATATCATAGGCAAATTGCAATTTTTTTGAGCACAAGAAAGTGAGCCATGCCATGATACTTTTTCAAGTGATCAATGAAATGCAATATAAGAAAATAAAAAAATAAAAATAATATTTTGACTTTGGAGCATTAAGAGAAGGTGAGCGGAAAGTGTAAAAAGTGATATGTAAAAACGTATAATGATAAAAACATTCCAGAGACAATCCTTCTTCAAAAAGAAAATTTGCTACAGTCTTTAAAACAAACTAAAGTCTATAACTTTCTTTAGATACTTTCATTACTACTACAGCAGTGACGTCATCAAATCCTTCCTCCATCACTACTGCAGCAGTGACATCATCACACTCCACACCCGTCACCTCATTCTCAACGACTCTGTCTTCAAACAAGACTTTAATGCCAAGGAAGGCCTGCTTACAGAAATCAATAACAGAAGTTCCTGTTGCTTCTATCGTCGTTCCAGTCTTAATATGTTTGGCTGTGGTCATTATTGTTGCCATCGTTGTATATTGGAGATGGAGGTTAGGTTTACTAGATCATTTTGGCTTTTTTGTTAAGGTTTCCCAGCAAGKGTGTGTAGGCCGGTAAATATTTTTTTGTCCATACATTTTGATCTATAAATGGCTGAAAACATTACCTTGATGAATGAATTGCAGTTTAGAAGGGATGGTTCAGCATTTCATATATCAGGTCAAASAAAAAGCATCAAGCAAAAATGTTTTCTTTTTTCATTCAGAGAAATGCGTAGAGCAAAAGAAGAAAAGAATCCTTCAATGAGGTGAATATTGCTGACTTAATTACCTAATGTATTAGTTAATATTGTCCTAGGATTGTGATGGTGGGTTGATGCAGGTGATAGGGATGGGGATGGTACTGTATATTGTGGTAAATGTATATAGGTGGGGGTTGGTCGGGTGTGGATATACTGTACCGACTGTGTGACAACCTCAATAGGCCATTTCACGGATCCCGTTACTCAACCTCAGCCTCGTCAGCRTGTAATTWTTCTTTAGAATTTGACTACAGTCYGCAGTAATGAAARGAATTTACACATCAACGAACAATTGAAACACTTAAAAATKTCACAGGTTGTAGGCAATTTCTAAAGAATATATTACAYGCTGACGAGGCYGAGGTTGAGTAACAGRATCCRTGAAATAGCCTATTGATGAATCAAGTCTGGCAAAAGAGCAATTATGTCTTAATCAGTTTGGAATGGTAGCTTTATTTTGGTATAGCAAACACTGCCAATTTTGACAGGGCTTGTAGCATTATGCAACRATAGAAACTTAAATCTGATGGACTTTGTTACATTGTTAGGTACCAAGCTGGAGCCATGAACAATCCTGCATATTTTGGGTAAGTTGTTCCTATACTTCCTATTCAGTTAAGGTCAACATTCATTGCTGTCTACACCAATTTCATGTATCAAACATTATGACGAAAAATAAGCTTGCGACGAGTACTATATACTGCACACTAAAGTGAACACAATAAATCCAAGAAAAAACTCTTAATTAGCTCTAAACAACAGTGTTAAACAATGGACTCTTCTTAAAATTGTCTTGAATGCAAGGCTAACATGGAATACAAAAGAAATAACACATTTTCTCAATGGAGTTTGTAGCATTTCTTTTGTGTCTTCATGTGAGCCTTGCATTAAAGACAATGTAAAGAGGGGTTCATTGAAAGCAAAGGATGTTATGTTACTTATTTTCAATGCTCTTTCACAGGTTTGTTGTGTGTACTCCGAGTGCAGATATTTAACCTATTCTTACCTGACTAAGCATTTGCCTAGCTTGTTACGTATATATTCTGCATACTTTGTAATCAGTCTGCAATGCAATTCCACAAAAGCAAAAATTGAGAGCAAGCCATGCCAAAATAATTATTACAATTAGCACTAGTTGTGTTACTCAACATGTGCCTCTCTATCCTTGTCATTAAGTTATAGAAAACATTCTAGAGTGCACGCACTAAAACCGTGAACATTAAATAGTACTAATTAGTACTATTTCATACAGAATCCTTTGTTTTCTATTGTTTAATTATCACTATTTAAAGCTAAAAATTAGTATTTGTTTCACGGATTTAGTGTGAGCACTCTAATAAGCTGTGTGCAGTAATAAAGCTCTCGGAATTTGGCAGAACACGAGAAAAGTGTTAGGAGAAGCATGACAAATAGCACAAGTTTTTTATTTGGTCTTTTATGAATGAAATAAAAGAATTTTGTTAAATTCATATAAAATATGACAAATTGCAATGTTAGATACATGTATGAATTGCCTTCTCATCACTTCAAGTGTTCTGGGATTACCTAAGTGCTTTATATCTGCAAACAGCAAGCAAGCAAGTTTTAACTCTTTTATAAAATACAAATAAATAGAATTATTATAAAATGGATAGCACTGACACAATTTTTCTTTTTTAGAACTGTTATCAAAGATTTTCCAAACTCAGAAACAGATAAATCAACAATTGTGTTGAAAGACGAAGAAAAGGAAGATATTTATCAAGAAGTACATGAACAAAATTCGCACAACCCATTATATGAATCTACAGACAGAGAGCCCATAGTATCAGGGAATATCTTATATGACAGGTAAGAAGCCCTTTCAAATTCAACAATCTATTCACCTCTATTACTTACCTTCTTAGGTCYGTCTAATTTCGAATGAAAGCGTGGATGAGGTTAGGAGAGAAAGATTACTTCTGATGTCAGTCCTACAATTGCTTTTAGTGTCTTCATTTTCTCTGGATATTATTAAAAGTATAAATACGAGAATTTTTGTTGCTATCGATAATAGTATCTTGATTCTCCTATGAGTTTKATAGGAGAGAGCTGCCAATGTTTACCCGTACTGTTGGCTCAGAATTACCTTGCGATAGGATAATCATGATAGAAAATTTATTGTGATTTTGAGCTAACAATACGAGTTTATATTGATGGCGTTAAAAGAAAATATATATCCTGTATTGGAGACTATGGCCAAAACAGGGATATATTTCCCCCAACTAGTCATCAATATAAACCCAAATTAGTGGCTCAAAATCACGATAAGTTCTAATCGGCAATGACAAGCAACACTTCCTTCCCCGAACAAGGTTGCATGACAATACTATAAGTAGCTGCATRGGAGGTGATGATAATATAAAGCAAAAATTACATATACTTTAATGAGTTTAAACTATCTTTTTTCAACAGCGTCACAAGCAAATCCCAGGAAGAATTTTGCGATGAACTTCCTTAATTAATGAAGAGGATCAAAAACTAACAGAAAAACTGTGAATCAAAATAAACATGCATACATACATTTGACATGGAAAATATATAAATTTTGYATTAAACCAATGATGCACACCAGCAATGTATTGCAACTGTATACTGGTATTAAGCTTGGAGCCATCCAATTTCCTGGTCTCAACGTCATCAACATCATGTTTAATATATGAATGGTATTAATGCTTTCCTATCTTTGGGATAGTCTGGAAATCTCTCCTTGTACCAATTGTGATTTTGTTTTGCCCTTGGAACAAAAGTACCACATCCAAACAAAAACCAAACCAAACCAGCTGCYGACCAGGTCCCAACTGCCCAACCAAACCACTCAAGCATTTCTCCAAAATARTTAGGACAGGAAACGAGCTTGAAGAGACAACCTTGAGGAATTAAATACCCAGTATTTCCTCCAGATCTGAGGTTTCGGAGTTTGAAATCTGCAGCACGGTTGATACAAAACCCAATAACAAACAGAACTACACCAGTAATTAACCTTGGGTCCTTGTAATAGTCACGTACATATAATGCTGAGCTGATCCAATCAGCATTTAAGTAGCTGTAGAGGAAATTGGGAAATAGCCCAGCTATGGGGATTCCTATTGGCGTCTTGGCACTGCTGTAGTTCATGATCCAAGGGTGTATGATACCTCGATGGATRTAATGACACATCCATAGCACATAGAATATAATATTGACGAATYCCCTCTGTACTCCATAGAGAAAGAAAACAAGAGTAAATAGAATGACTCCTGGYGGTGCATCAGATAGTGTATGCGCTAGTCGCTGATGAACCATTACGCCCCAGTTAGTGTTATCATTGRCATGTTTTCCATATGGCGCAGGTTTAGAGAATTGTACAATCATTGTYATTACTGCAAGTACGAAACCAAAAATGCACAGCCCATAATGTACCCAAAAGTGAGTTGTGTCGTCCTGGAATGCACTCCATGGCAAGGCCTCTAGCATGGTGCCAAATGTGCTGTTTACTAGATTAAAGGCCTGGAAAAGATAGAGAACGTTAGCTGAGGACCCTAAATCAACCTCAAAACCAGGAAACTGCAAGTTTTGACAAAAATTGGTTTAAGAATGCAGGGCTATAAAAGCCTACAGCTGTACCTCCCCCTACTCCCTGTTAGTATAGATGTCGTATATACATGTTGTAAACGGATGCTAGAATTAGAGTAAAAGGACAATTATAACTATTGTAATTTATCGTGTGACAATATTATACAAGTGCAATATTGCACATAGAACATAAAGCTTTCAGTAGTTTTGTATCAAACAAATTTGTTTCAATTTTCGGAAATAAAAATTGTCAAAATTCATTAATTTAAAACTAAAGGCAAAAAGATTTCTACCACTCAACTTAAAATTTGCGTACAGTACCTCTCCCTCCCCCTGCACACCCCTCACAACGGTATAACCCGACCTCGCAACATGAGCATTGTAACATTTGAAGGTTGCTAACAAATATTTCAAACAATTAAATTTTCCATAGTCTCCACACAAAGAAAGGAATAACTATATTTCCAGGGAAGAAAAGAAAAKACAAAAAAGATCTTTGCAAAAAAAATGAGCTTACACGAGTTAAGAAAGCCCAGAATTATGCAAAAACTAARTAACTCAGAAAGGTGACAAGCGGAAGAATTATTCAATAATAAATACTGTACCCATATTTAACAATTACAGCAGGATTAAATTTAAAATACTAACCCAAAAATGTATTTTTATGATCCAGCTTTCAGCAAAGTTGAGCTCAACTTTTTCCGCCATTACATCTGCGCCCGCAGGGTCTGGTCAGCTGATCTAACGGCGCGCAATGGATGATGGGATAGCCTTCAAATGAGCGCGAAAATCTGAACGGTAAAAAATTCAAAACAGGGGACCTGATTATATCTACAAATTATTAGTTATTATAAACTGTAGCTCATAATTTTCAAAGTTTTATAGCTTATGTATGTTAGTGTTAGCTAATTTAAGGGGAAATAGGGTGTTTATGACAAGAAAAGTTGGTTAAAATGGCGTCGACTGTGAAAGGCTATGCACAGGTGAGAACTAAAGATCAGACATTTTATTTGTATTTTCTTGAATTATTTGCACTAAAATCTAATTCTTAAGAAGGTCTAAAGCTAGATTTAGTAAGAATGTGGTTAATGAAGGCTATAGGGACAAGTAGGAACGCGATCCCGTTGAATGTTTAGTTAAAGATGAAGTTTTGTTTGTGTTGCAGTCAGCGAATGTTGCTGCAGCAAGCCCTGCGAATGGAGAACAAAAAGTCTACATCGGAAGGTAAATAATCGTGAAATATTATCTGTAGCTCGAGAAAGATTTATAAAACAGCTGATCTGTACAAACCGAGAATAACACCATCTCATATCCATTATTAACTGCTGTTGTCTTGTTTTGTACGTCTGTGTATTGTGGTTTTTCATGTGACGTCACGCTGTAGATAATTTGTTTGATATACAAAAATGTATTCTTTCAATAAAGTTAGTCACCTGAAAAGCTATAAAGCTGACGCTGACAAGGATTATAGGTAGATTCATTTTACACGTTCAACCGCTTGATAACTGTTCATGGACTTGCGAATCTTTTACCGGTTACAGTCTCACCTCTTCTGAGCATCATCGAGCTGCAGTTTGTATTAAAAAAGCTTTGTATATATATGCTTTTTTGATATGAAAAGTTTCCCATGATGCTCAGTGATCTCGGCTTTCTAGGTTTTTGGTGACTAAGTACTGTTTAATAAACAAGCAGGAGTGTTTTATCGGGTATAAAACACGAGGCACAGCCGAGTGGTTTTAGACCCAATAAGACACGATCTGTGAGTTTATTAAATGGCTTAGAAAACTCATGATGTATGTTCTCATATTGTACAGAATACTTTACGAAATGAACCAAGTTTGATAGAGAAAATCCAAGTTAAAGTTTATGCAAATGAAGACGAATCTATATCAGATATAAAGTCACCTTCATGGTTATGATTTCTATTGTGTTTTCTTCATGAATTAATAATGAGTTTTCTAACTTTATTGAAATAAGTGTATACAAAGTTGTCATACAAATATTGGTAAAACTGAAAATTTTCAAGAAGATTACACGTAAAATATTATTATTGGTTTTTTTTAAAACATTAAAGTTATTAATCAAAACATTAATAGTCCCCTTCACAGTTCCCTGCGCCATCTTGAAAGGTAGCCGTGCCTTTGCATCGAAGCGAGACGAACGGTGAGCTTGCAATGATAGAGACATGTGAATAATTGTCCAAGGTGTTAAAAAAAAGGTTTCTATTATTGCAAACTGACCGTTCGTCTCGCTTTGATGCAAAGGCATAGCTACCTTTCAAGATGGCACAGGGAACTGTGAAGGGACTATTGCCTGTGAACATACTGTGCATGTACTGTATGTCTTTGTAAATTGTGTAAGGTTCGAAAATTTGTGCATTATCTAAGTTATTGACAATGACTCTTTTACTGATAAGACGAAAAATTAAAATGTTTTGATAGTATAATGTCACAGAGAAAAACCTCATTACAATATATATTATTACAATATTAATAATAATCTGTGAGTTAGCTGTGCCCGGGGGGTACTCCCATATATAGACTATACGGGGATGATCTGCTGAACAGGGTATGGTTTTGATTAGAGCTTCTTGTCATAAACAGGGTATGCAATTTCACTTAAGTTCCAAGTTCTTCCTGAGTTTCCTGTCATATTCAGGGTTTCTACTTTCGTATAATTGACCAAAACTGGTTATTATGGTCGTAAAAAAAYGATACGCGAGATGACATGATAATTGAAATGGGAACTCAGTGCAATTAATTATATCTTTTGTCATAAACAGGGTCTACGAATTTGGGGTTTTTTGTCATAAACAGGGTACTCCTTTCAGAATCCCAGCRGAACACCCCTACCCAAATTCTGGCGGAGTACCCCTCCTGGGCTGTGCCCTGACTTTGGTCAGCCCACGAGTTGTTTCAGGGTGCGACCTGTGAGTTAGGCATGCCCTAACTTTGATCAGCCCAGAGGTTGTTTCAAGCCCTAATAAGGTTAATTTGAAAGTTAGGCTCAACCAATAAAGTRTCACATGAGGATTTACACATGGTATGATCTACATTATAGATCAAAGATTGATCAGAATATTCAGAATATTTGTTTTTAATATTTTCATGTTCATGTAGACGTACTGGAGCTGTAATTAAGATAAATGCCAGAAAAGATAGTCATGGTTTTGAGCGCATCGAAGACTACTTTCCTGACTCTGGTAAGTTCCCTGACTCATTTGGTTTAGTTGTTTTCTATTTAGTAACTCCATATTTATGTAACCCATTCCTCAACGAGCTCTCAGTACTTTTAAACTGAAAAACTTCCCTTTTTTCATTCTTAGAGAGTGAAGATGAAAACAAATCCTTATATGATGCAAAGCCAGTGAAACTGAAGCCAAATCAATACATTGGAAGGTCAGTGACATTTAACGAATAAAAGCCATAGGAGTCAATGCTTAGAAGGATAGTAGGTAGTAAAGAAATATGAGTACACTATAGGATTGTCACTAGCTAATCAGGGAACTTGGAAAAAATTCTGAAAAAATTTAATGCTTTTCATAAAACTTAAAATTTCATAAAAAGCTAATTTTGCTCTCAGACTGCAATTAGACTGGTATTCCTGTATTTTTGATGATACTGAGGTGAATGTTACCATTTTGCAGACGTACAGGTGCTTTGATAGAGATCAATGCTCGTAAGGACAGCCATGGGTTTGAACTCATAGAGGACTACTTTCCAGACTCAAGTATGTACATGTACACATAGTATCCAGAGCTTAAACCTACATTGTACACCTAGTAAGCTAGATTAGTGTTATAATGGATATCATGCCACTGGTGAATTTTGAACCTCATTTGCATAAAATACTAACAGTGTCCATCCCAACTTCAAAATAATATGGTTTTGCTAGGGCTTGTAGAACTTTTAAGTCAGAAAAACACCTAAAAAATTTTGAAAATGCCCAGAAGMCAAAGGCTTAATTGCAATAGACCTTCTCGGCTAGAATGTAAAGCTTTCCCATTGCATACCACATGTCATTTCCTTGAGAATAAGATGCTTTGTTTGAGTTCTATCCTTATTTCTGTGTCTTATCATTTACAACTGAACACAACCGTTAAACAAAGAAATGATACTGTAGGGAATGACACGTTGTCTGAAGTGGGAAAGTATTACTCCTGAGCCAAGGAGGTCTATTAGCTTTATTTTATGAAAATTTGTTTGGGTGGCCTTGTTTGGTATAGAGTCACACTATAATATTATATTTAAATAAATTTAAAAATATWTTTTTGTCTTGTCTTTGCTTAGATTTATTCATCTTTTGTTATTCTTTGTCATTTTAGTTAGAGAGAGYGATGTCAGCACAGTTTCTAACAAAGGTGAGTTATAAAACTGGAAACTCACGCTTAAATATGCTTTGTGATAATAGTTCAAAAATTGGGTTCCCTGTGGTGCTTGATATACATACTTTGTTTCGTTTTTAATGAGGTTGATATTTGACGTTTGTTTCAGATTTAAAAAATGATAGCAAGTTGTCCACCTCTGTGAAAACATCAGAACTAAATGAAAAGAGCCAGGAAGAAGGCCCAGAAAATAATGAAAACATGTCRCAGTTGCTTGAACCTGTAAAGAACTCTCCATTGTCCTGCCACTCAAAGGAGAATAACGATATCGTTACACCAGAAGAAAGAGAAATAGACATCTCTTCGAACTCAACAGGCACAGCAGTTAAATGCAGTGTGGCATCAACTGAGCCTACACCACAGTTCTTTGGCTCCAAGAAAAGATTGTTCCCTTCTGCTGAGATTGCGGACACCACAAGGTAGGTTGTCATWCTCTCATCTTTATCTTTTACAGCTGTTTTTAGCAGTTGTCTTTATCATCTTGTTTCACCCAAARTTGAACCAAAACAGTACAGTAGCTGTTGGTTACTGGATTCATAGCTATCAAATARTGTGCACAATATCTAATGTGCACGAGTTGATAAAAAAAAAGCAGTGATATCTATAATCTCCATGTTGGCCAGACATTCGGCCAGTTCATTGTTTTTTAAGGACTTAAAAAGTCCTTCAATTGTAATAATYGTAGCATTTGCTGTCAATGAAAATAGGATAAAAGAATTATACTTGACTTTAATTTAAAAACTAAAAACTACTGTCGTCTGATGTAACCATTATTTCTGTAGTAACACTGCTATTAAACTATTAAAAGGCTTTTATTCATTCTTTTTTTCTAACAAAAATTTATGCAATTTTTTTCTAACTGTTAAGTTATCTTTTTTAGGGAGAAAATCATCGAAGCAGAAGAGGATATTGATATAGTTGGTGTAAGTGATGAAGAAGAAGAGGAAACAAATGCACGATGCAGGCAAAAAGAAAAGGCAGYTCCCAAAACAACAACAGAAGATGATTATGATGATGATGATATTGATGTCCTGGATGTAGATGGTGGCGACACACCCTGCGTAACCTTTAATCATGACAAATCTAAAGGTTCAAAGGTCAAAGGTGGTGTGCAGGAAGACGAAGCAGCCACTGGTGCAAAAACCAAAGATGACACTGTGATTGTGGATATAGAAGACGACAGTACCTTCGTGACTTTGGGTAATAAATCCAAGATATCAATGCTYAAAAGCATGTCTCATGATGACTTGGCTCTAGATAATGAAGAAAGCTATCAGATGGATGAAAGCGTTGTCCTGGAAGGGACAAAACACAAAGCTATGTCACCAGACTTTGGTTCTGTGTCCAGCCATGCTTCAAAGAACAATGGGACGGAGAATGATGTAACAGAAGACATGGTAAAACCCAAGGGAAGACAAACCAGGAGATCTAAGAAACCAGTCACAAGGAAAAGTAGCAAAGAACAAGAGCAAGAAGAAGATGCGGAGAATCAGGATGACAAGTCTGTTGATCACCAAGCAGACGATAACACAACTGTGAACCCTGTAGAAAGAAAAGCTAAAGGGAGATCTAAGAAATCTGTATCGAATAAAAGCTTAAAGGAAAAGCAAGAAGAGAGTCAGGAAAATGTTGCTCTTAATTTAACCAGTGCAAACCAGACAAATGGGGAGGATATGGAAAATGCCAACTCTGTTAAGAAAGCTACAAGAAAATCTAAGAGATCAGTGCAAAATAAAAACATGAAGGAAAAGATAAAAGGAGAGAATCTGAAAGATATKWCTGTCAATTTAACCAGTCTAGATCAGACAAAGGAGGATAACACGACTCATGCCAACTCTGTTAAGAAAGCCACAAGGAAGTCCAAGAGGTCAGCGCCAAATAAAAGTATGACGGAAAAAGAAAACGGAGAGA
>NW_022261926.1:165334-184150 GCF_009602425.1 Actinia tenebrosa
GAAAATCTACCAGGACAAGCCAGAAAGAACAAGACAGTAAGAATGCAGCAGACGCTGTTGAACCGGAGGGCGAAGAAAGAATCATGACCAGGAGAGCAAGGATGTTGAATGMATCGAACCATGCGAGTATAACAAACACTAGCCTTAATGATAAATCCTTCAACAAGAAGAATGGTAAAAAGACTTCTACACCTGGAAGACGGTCTACACGGTCCAAGATGAACAAGAGCATGGCTTCAGATAAAAGTGCCATCTCCGGGGAATCAAGGAGTGAGAAAAATATRAACGAAATCACGAGTATGSGTGTGGTAGAAGAAGATGTYTCTAATGATGAGATTCAAGGTGTAGATGGTGGAAACACAAGTGTTGCATTGGGAATGGAAGATCATGTGTTTKGYGATGCAGAATATGAAGCTAATGACACCGACTTACATGACCCCCAAGGAGAAGATGGATGCTTCGATACCCTGAAAGATCGGTTAAGTAAGGGGCGGTCGTCAACAAGGAACGAGTCGCAAGTGAGCGACAACGCATCTAAAACTGTAAGAGAGGAGGTGCAAGAGGCAGATAGCTTTGACGTCGAAGAAAATGGTGGCAATGATGATGATGTTGATGGTGATGATGAACAAGAGTCGCAACAAGAGATTAGCAAAAAACCTACAAAAACCAGCAAGAAAGTTAAAGGAAGGAAAGCGGGGAACAAAGGGGCTGCTTGGAGGGCAATGCTTAACAACCAGGGTAGTGACTCAAACCATGATGATGATGATGAACATCATGATAATGATGATGATAACCATGATGATGATAAGGAAGACGATAAGAACCAAGATGACGATAAAAACAATTCAAAAATAATTTCAAATAATGCGAAGACAAAGTCTAAAGACATGAAGGAAAACGTATCTTCCAGTAGCAGTTCAGACGGCGATAAARATGGAGTCAATAAGAAAAAAACACCGCGAAAGCGAACAAAAAAATTAACAATGGCTCGCCGTTCTCGCCGAGGGAAATCCAGTGGAACAAATAAGACTACCGGAAGTGATATCACAGATCAGGAAGGAACTGCTGATGAAGGTGACGATGGCTCTCAAGAAGATGAGAGCAGACTAAATAGTACGATAGCAGGTGGCCAAACTGTTGATAAAACCATAAATAAATCCTCAAAAAAGAGAACAAACCAGACAAGAATTGAATCGATGCATGTTGTAGACCCAAGCACGCCAGTTGTCTTTAATGGTAGTCCATACGTGTTGCCGCCTGGCTCAGTCAAGTCTATTTTAAAATCAAGCGTTCAAAGAACCCAGTCAGCTGATGCCAAAAAGCGTAGAGTAAGTATTGCTCCAAACGAAAAGGGCTCATCCTTCGGCGCAGATGATGATGATGGTGATGATGAAGGTGGGAAGTCAAGCTACCCTGGGCGTCGACGCAAGTCCTCGGTCAGTTTCGCCCCCACTCCATCATTTCGCATTACACCTGATGATTTCTCAACACCTGAGGAAAGTCCTGGTGAACTAGCAAGGCTGTCTTTCGTTACCAACTACAGTGGTTTCACGTCAGAAGACAATACCTTCACCCCAGGTGTCCTTGGCTCTGCTTCCCTCTCTTCCTCTGCCTCCTCCTCTCTTACCTCGATCTCTGACACCAGCAGCGTGAATGAATCCCAGGAGATTACGATCAACAACTCAAAGAGAAAACTAATAGATRAAGAGGATGATAGCGGTGTTAGACGTAGTAAGAGAACTAAGGTACCTCCTCTGGAATACTGGAAGAACGAAAGGATAAAATACGAAAGAAGACAATCTGGTGAGTCTATACACTGCCTTTAGATTGTTTATCATCTATGACGTCATTTCTGTTTGATATGACGTCATTGCCTTTCATTACGTCATACAGTCGCTATATTAAAGAATTCATGCTGTATTGGCTCACGGGAATTAAATTTGGACGCAAATATTATATTCCAATATATTTCTCTAGGCTGGTTCGTAAGCGGAATCGAAAAGGTACCRACTCCAAGCGTTCCCAAGCGAAAACCAAAGAAACCGAAAAAGGAGAAGAAACGAGGTACGGTGTCTGATCTTATTGRCCTTCCCGAGGTTGCGCGGAACTGGTAACGAGTAGGTTGTGCGCTGAATCTTGGGGTCCCTAAAACAGCCCATGACTCAGCGCAAGTTACGAGTTTTCCGCGCAACCTACAGGCCAATACAATCATAGATCTCGCCATTTTAGCGGTGATCATTTTCCTTGACTTTGGTACGAAGATAACAACAATCCTGCTTTGTTTCCCTCTAGAAGCTATTGGAAAGGAGTCGTACGAAGAGGAAGCTAATGACTTCTATGTAAGTAAACGGTTCTTTGAGTTTGAAAAAATTCGCCGGGGATGAGGTGCGATGTAAGACCACGCCCCCTATTCGTGAAGTATGTCTGTTTACCCAGAACACCCTTAGTTTCGATGATAGAATCTTTTCAACCCGACTTTTTTTAAAATTGCTGTAAACAACTTTTTGTATAACAACTTCTGYTAATTAAATATTGTTCTTGGAACAGGATGAACCTGCAGATATGGAAGAAGTAACGTATACCGCAGTACCAGTYGTAAACCCAGACACTGGGGAACAAGTTGAACTAGGTTAGTAACGAACGATATCTTCGGAACGGAAAAGAGCAGGGATTGGGAACTAGTTGGGAGCGCGGGACCTGGGCATACTGTTTGGGGGAAAGGAATATAAAACTGTTTGTGCAAACGATGTAAGACGATTTAATACAATGGAGAGCAAATAACCTAACCCAGATAATAATAATAATAATGATAATAATAATAAACTTTATTACCGTGTCAAAATATTTAGCTATAAAGCTAATTGAGGACACAACATAAATTAATAATTAAATTTTAAAATGTATAGCTAAAAAGAAATAAAAGAATGAATAATAATATAWAAAAGATAAATATCTAAATTAATACTGATAATAATAATGAAGTTCTATATTAGTATTCTAAATATTCTGAGCAGTCTATGGGTAAAAATTATCAAAATGTCGTAATAAAAACCAAGATGAAAAATATTATAAAATTTCTACGTATTGCATAGATATCTATTCTGGCAGTTAGAATTATCTGTACGTAAGTCCAGTTAATTGCAAAGTTCTTATTCATGACAGATTCCAATCGATCAGTAAGTAATTTTCTTAGACCCGCCTTCGCAAAGTCCGCCGCTGTGTAGCTCTACTTCCAATCTGTTTCCTAAAATACTTGTACGTCTGCGCAACCGGGCGCATGCGCGATTCGCATCGAATGAGGCAGGCCTAACTAAATCTTGTTTTCCTTTGACAGACCTTGTTCATACACAGGAAATGCTGAAATTCGTAAATACATCAGGAAAACCTGCCAAAGCCGAAGATGCCCTCATCATGGACAAGTTTATGTCACATAATCTCTTTGGGTCTGGCCAGATTGTACTGAGACCTGGAGCCGAGAAGGGCAAACAACATGTTAGAAATGATACCATGGTATGATCACATTATTATAGTGTTATTTTCAATAGATATATTTAATTGGGCGTAGAGATTCACCATTTCAGACCAAGTGAAATTCTACAGACCAAATGCCCTTGGGTATGTTTTCCCAATCGGGTTAAAAAACCTATGGYCAAGTTTAAGGCGAATTGTGAAATGATTTTTTTAATGGAATTTTTTTTTCTCTTGAAGGTTTTTCACGTTATGAGGGGTCGAGTGGAAGTAACGGTACACGAAACTACGATGTCATTACGAACTGGATCGACATTCTTTGTTCCAACAGGTACGAAACTTGTCGCTGTCACCACCACTTGAAACATCGTCCTCATCATCATCGTCCGTATCATTTCAGTCCCACTATTTCTATCGTAGTTATTATCTTGCAACATCATCATTATCAGCACCAACACTAGCATTTACCACAATCATCACTACCATTATCATTAATATCAACTCCATTTTCACTTGCATTATCACCATCATTTCTACGATCAACGCAAACACTAGTACCACCACCACACTTACCTTTCTACTTTTCATCATCGTCATCGTCACCATCACCAYCATCATCATCAATAATTTGATAACACGAATCTAGTTTTGCTAACACTTTTCTTCTCCTTTCTCGATTTTTCTAGGAAACTGGTATAACATCAAAAATGTTCAGAATTCAGACGCAAGGCTCCTCTTTGTCCAGATAAAGGGCTAAACTAGTGTCAACAATTGAAATACTCAAGACCCGCCAAGAACTAGTCCACCTTGACATCATCACGACATCATACCAACATCATACCAACTGTACATATATAGAGATAGCTTACCCAAGAGATTTGATAGAAGTAGAGAGATCCTGTCAGTGGTGCCATGACCAGGGGCCATGCAGCCTTGAAAGTGCGGGCTGCGATCTGAAGATCCAGGCATTTGCGGCACCGAACATTCTGCGAGATCACTGGAGTGGATCATCACCATAGACCACTTGACGTTCGCAGAGAGAGATGTTTAAAAGGACTGCATCATGTAGTTGTATATAGTACTCTGGGTAAAAGTGTTTTCGCCTGATATGAAAAATACGAAAACATAAAATTCGGACACACAGCTGTWTTTGTCTTTCTGCGACTAYCACACCCTCCAGACGTCTCAGTTTTTACAGTGCTTCTCAATAGCACGCGCAGAATCGTACAATTTGCCGAGCTATAGACCCCTTGCATGTGATGTCAAAGCAGCTGGATCTGGGAAACAAAACAAAAGAATTCCAATCTCCTGAGAATTGGAACCTATTATTTTGTCCTCCAGATTGAGCTGCATTCCAACATGCTGCAAGGGGTCTATACCACGTTGGGACTGAAATATCGGAGTCGCAGAAACCTAAATTAGTTTAAATTCGAAAAGAAACAAATATGTTTTTATGCTTTCTTAGCATGATATAAATGCATGATAGAAATATACGAGTTTTATTAAAACACCATTTAGTGTTCGTTATGTTTTGTTGTGTATTTTACATACAGCCTCTATTTACTGTATTAGAGCCTCTAGAGGAAGTATATATAGCTTTGATTTTGATGACAGCGCTAGGCTGCACAAGAAACCACAGTCGACTGGTTTTCCTCCCTCTGCAAAGCTCAAATTCAATGTACAAAATGAGAAAGCTGTGCCATGACTTTGAACAACCCAGTGGCTATTTCAGGGTATCCATAARATTTGAAGTCAGCCTGYGTACGCATGTTTTCATTTAAAAAAATTATCTATGCATACGGCAGGTTATGGAAAATCAGTACGTAGCCGATAAGGAGAGGAAAAAACTTGAATGTTGGTTATCCTGTGGAATACTGACATAAGAAGACTGGAGATGACTAGTACCAGGTTTTCTTTCCGTAGCAACGAGTGCCAGGGACGCCTGRTGTTAATCGTTCTTTGAGTTTACTTTTGCATCCTTGAGCTTAGAATCGTCCGTTTTTATGASTTATAGCTTGGCTAAAACTATGGCAGAAGACAGGACAATACCAGGATGTCCCTGGGCATTTGCAGATGATATGAGAAGAATGATCGACAAGAAGGAGTATAGGTATCTCTGAAGTGATTCTTTGAAACCGAGTTTTGCAAAGTTTGTAGAAGCACAACTGACGRCTATATATATTAGGTTATGTTATTATTTTGTCTTGTAGCGATGTGAAATTCATCGTGGGAACCAATAGGAGAGTTATCTATGCAAATAAATGCATCCTGGCAGCAAGGTAATTATAGAGYCCTTCAGAATCATTGGAATCAGCTGTGATATGGTGTGATTTTAGAAGCACAATATAAAAGCAAGCGCAAAATATTTGACATTCCTTCCACTCTAATCAAGCCAGCTACAATTTCAGASCATGACTAATTGGTAGAAGTTAGGATTTCAGAGAAGGGTTTGTGGCTGCACCTGACTGGAGGGAAGCAGAGAAACCCACATCTTGCCATGAGGCTGCATACAATGATACACACTGCAATTGTTTTCTTGGTATACTTATAGAATACCCTGCAAATCATTTGCACATACTTAATGACCATGACTTCTATTGTCATATGCCTTGTTCTACAAAGAGTTCCAACAACTGCRTATCATTTGTGGGGTATTCTAWAATTGCTCCGTTTTCTCTGCTTGCAATGCATTCWAGAGGTTGGTTTCATTGAATTGTTGGAATAAGAGGAATTTGCAGCATATATCATGTTCCACAACAACATCAGTAACATTGTCTCTCTTGGCAACAACAAGAAATGCAGCATTTTAAATATATATGTGTCCACCATTATGCATAGATAATGAACATTAAAATAATTTTTTTGCAACAAAATTTAAAATTGCATTGCCATTGAAGAAGAAAAATTCAACCTGTTTCTGTACTATTATTACCTGACACTTGTATTCCATTCCAACTCTTTATGTCACTCTTCAAGATGTGATGTTTTTAGAGCGATGCTCAGTGATGAAAGAAGCACACATGTAAGAACAAAGAATGTAGAACCAGACGTTCCACTTGTACTGGCCGATATCTCACCTGAAGTATTCATGTCTATTCTTGAGTTTCTCTACACTAACACTTGTACCCTTACTAGCAAAAATGTAAGTGATTACTATTAAATCTTTGATTTTATCTTAGCTTGATACTGTTTGGGGACACCTATTTTTAATAAYCTGTTTGCTGTCTGTAATTTTTCAAGGTGATGGATATCATGGGATCAGCAATTGAATATGGACTAGAACAATTACAAAAGGTAAAATACCATGTTATACAGTATATGATCAATAGCTWTACTTATACCAAAACTGAACAAAGACTATCAGATAACAAAAGGATATTCCATTTGAAAAGTGGGCTTTACACTGTAGTCCATAAATCAAACACACCCTTGGGGCCTTCATGTGCATGGGGTTGGTGCATTTTCACACATGGGRACCCTGAAAACGTCTTGCCTGTACCATATTTTACGTAGAGAAATAAAGGAGATTTCATGAGATGAATAGCATTTCTTACCCCTGAATAGTTTTTTGGTTTTTATATTATTGATTACTTGATTTAATCTGTGTTCACATTTTTAGATATGTGAACAATATATAGGAGAAACTTTATCTGTAAACACAGCAGCAGAAGCTCTTCAGGTATTGGTGTTATTTGATTGAYRGTTGTCATGGTTGCTAATTAATCACTTGCTATCCCTGTCTGGTGGCCTAATACTAATGTAACAAATCACTCATGATTGTAAGCTGCACGGCTGCTAATAGTGCCTCAATATATGCAGCCTGTAAAGTCCTCCACTGGTCATAAATGTAAAGCATGTTGAAACAGTATATAAATGCGCTATATAATAACCTCCCATTATTATAATTATTAGCTGCTATTTTATGTTTATACTGTATATCAAGGGACAGCAATCGCACTCGCACATAATTAAGAAAAAATATCAAATAGAATCTAGAAAAAGATAGAGAATCCAAAAAGCAAGAAACACTTGGCTACAGCTTTTTCTACAGCTTCCATCATAAATACACATACACACATGCAAACTCGCTAAAAACAAGGTTTATATCTCCTATATTTCTCTCCTAGACTGCAGTGACATACAATCAAGAAGAGCTACAAGATAGGTGTATAGAATTCATTGAAGCACAAACAGTGGAGGTGTTCAAAACTAAAGGGTTTCATGAGCTGTCAGAAGAATCGTTGACCTTGCTGCTTGCGAGTGACAAGCTAAGAATGGATGAACTAGACCTCATTGGAGCTGTTAGAGAATGGGCTACTGTTAATGCTGTAAGACCTAGAGAGAATGAACGAGAACTAGTTTTAAAATGTGGGGTTTGAGAAGATTTTGTTGTGGATCAGAATGATGATGGTACATGACAGTCATGATGACAATGGCATTGGTGATGAGATAATGATTGTGATTGTGGTCATGATTGTGATGATAATAATGACAATGATCTTAATGTGGGTGATATTTATGAAGAGCATCGCGATGATGGGGATGGTGATGATGATGATGATGGATGATGATGATGATGAGGATGAGGATAATAATGGTGGTGATGATGGTGATGATAATGGTGATGGTGGGGATGATGATGATGAGGATGATAATGGTGGTGATGATGATGGTGGTGGATGATGAGGATGATAATGGTGGTGATGATGATAATGGTGGTGATGATGATGGTGGTGATGATGATGATGGTGGTGATGATGGTGATGGTGGTGATGATGATGGTGGTGGATGACGATGATGAGGATGATAATGGTGGTGATGATGATGGTGGTGGATGACGATGATGAGGATGATAATGGTGGTGATGATGATGATGGTGGTGATGATGATGGTGGTGGATGATCATGATGAGGATGATAATGGTGGTGATGATGGTGATGATAATRGTGATGTTTATGATGGTGATGTTGTTTGGATGCATGATAAAAGGTTGATTACAATGACAAAACAACTGAAAGTGAAGCAGATATGACACAAAAGATAATAAAAATTTCAAAACATACTTTAAAAGTTCACATTTATATTTCAGGTTGTTTCTGGGAAARCAGTGGCAGAAGTAGCCCATCCAGTCATTCATCACATACGGTTTGGCCTGCTGTCACCAGAAGAACTAGGACAAGTTGAACAGGACAATGAAAAAGATAGTCTTATACCAGTAAGTGAAAGACCATTCAGCCTCTTCAGCTTGGTGAATTCCTTTCCCATTCCTGACTACAAGTTATTGAAATGATAATTTATCATGTTAGGTTCGACAGCTCTCAGACGCCTGGAAATTCCACGCATTAATCAAATCACCCACTCACAGTGCAGCGATGCAAAAACCCAAGACCCGCATAGGAACGAGGCAACGGGATACATAGTACACCAAAACGAGTCTAAATAATATACTCTTAAATGAAGGAGTTAATATATGCTAGATACCCATGCTGGGCATGGCTAGATTTCTTAGAATCCTTTGAAGATGGACAAGAACTACATGTAATACGATGGCACAGGAAGCCCATCTCSACACATCTTCTACGACCCCGGCTCCAAACAACAGGAAAAGGACAAAAAGAAAATTATTAGTTTTCAGCCCCCATCACCTCACTATTCATTTCCTTCTGCCGCCTCTGCCCAAAACTTATACATGGTATATTTAGAAAGATTTTACTTTTTGAGCAAAAAAGTGTGAGCATTAGACAGTCATTCTATTGTTTTCTTTTCTTTTACTTTGACTGTTAATCACTAAATCTACAAGCTTTGTTTCACAGCCAGGTAAAGTAAATCTAACATTCAACCAAGTAGCATAGGTAATCTAATCTCAAAACCAAATTTTAAAAATTCTTCAATGACAAATATGGTGAAGTCCTATTTTTCTGCTATCAATCAATAAGCCTATCGCTACCCTTAGTCATGGGGTCACTCTTGACGTCATCAAGTCACTCATGAAGTCATTATGAGTGTCAATATTGTCCTAAAGTATATAAATATGGAGTGTTTTTTTGAATTTTATTTTCTATTCTTAGTGTAGAGTAGATAGGCGTTTGTTTTTTATTGTTCTTAGTTTTATCGCTAATCGTYTGAGTGCAAGTCCTCTAATAAAAGTAAGTTTCAGATGATAAAAGATGATAAAATATTGATTATGAAATGAGAGTAGTAGAGGCAGGAGACAGTGAAAGGAGAATAAAGGATGGATTAAGGGAATAAAGAAAGAAGGCAAGCAAGAAAGATGAAAATAAATAAAAGAGAAGGAAAAGAATAGAAGGACTTAAAAGAATGAAAGGAAGAGAAAGAAAGTAGAATGAATGAAAGCAGTTGGAGACAATGAAGAAAAGGGCGAAAGAAAGAAAAACAAAGCGGAAAAGAAAGAAAACAACTGTAATGTATGCATAATTGTGAGTTAGAGGCGTAGTAGAGGCAGCTGGCACTGGAAGGAGAAGAAAAGATGGATGAAGGGAAGAAAGAAAGAAGGTAAGCAAGAAAGAGGAAAATAAATAAAAGAGAAGGAAAAGAATAAAAGGCAGAGAACAAAGAAAGAAAGAGGGAAAGAAAATAGAAGAAAGTAGAATAAATGAAAGCAGTTGGAGACGAGAAAAGGGCGAAAGAAAGAGAAACAAAGCAGAAGAGGAAGTAATAAAGCTGTAACAAATTATGCGGCATACATAATTACTTAAAATCCTTTGAAAACGATAAAATGGAAAACGGAACCCTACAACAACACTTAATGCTATTTTCCAACCTACTTCAACAATAATATTACTTCAATCTAAAGCAGAAGATAGACAAACTCCTTTCGCACACTTTTTATTCATTTCTAGTCATCGTTTCTGTCATCGTATTGTTTTCACTTTGAAGTCCATGTCAAGGACTTGCTTCTTGCTGCGTCATTATTTGCTCTTTTTTATTTCCTGTTCTTGTCTGACTAGCTGTCCTATCGCTCTCCTTCGTTTACACTATCCTAATGTACATAAACCTGGATCAATGAAAAAACACCCACCTTTTACTGGCTTCATGACTTAAACAACTTCTCGTCTATTGTATTTATATCCAAGTACGATGGAAAGGCAAAAAAACTATTGCTTCTTCTCTAGTTTTCTTCTTATTCTTGCAGCYGGGTTTTTCACTTCGTTGGTAGATAGCTCGTTCACGTTTAAGGGCGGTATTCTCGTAGGACACTCGTTTCAAATCCTTCGAGTAAGTGAATGGTATGATTGCTTGAGAGAATGTGCTTCCAACGACAAATGTGTTTCGTACAACTTAAAATTAGCGAAACCCGGGGGTTTGGTTTGCGAGTTGAATGACTGTGGCTTTGGGAATAACTGTGAAGTCGAACAGAATCTTATCAAAGGATCTGGATATATTTTTCATCAGCTGAGGAGAATAAAGGTAACGGTCTAGTGGGTAAATATAACTCTGATCATGTAACGAATGTGTAGTATGAATGAATTAGAGAGATGGTTAATGAATAGAATTTTTTAACTAATTTATCACCATCATCACAACATCTTCACGGTCATCTTCATCATCATTGTCGTCAATTTAAGAGTTTTATCAAGAACTATAGAGATCTAGTAATCTTATGTAAACATTACCGGTACATTTCGAACTACCATTTATAGCTTACAATTGTACGTTATCGTTATTAGAAAATCAAATCTTATTAGTTTCTCGTCCGAGAAACTTCTTGCATTTTACGTTTCCACACAGGCGAAAAAATATATTACCCTAGATTAACCAGAGATATTTTTGCCTTTTTAGTCGGAGAAAATATGCCAAACGAAGAAGATATTGAACAAACTACCCTCTGAAGGTACGGACTTTTAACTGACTGTGTTTTAAGATGAGAAAACTCTTCCACTTTTGATTACTATAAGCCTTCAAGAGAGGTTGAAAAGACGACTCTATTTTCGCTTGAATGACCAACTACGGTTCCAAGTCGAGAATGGAGTTGATTTGTTCATACATTTGCTGTATTTTGATTATTTTATTGACTTGTCGCAGTCATTCAAGCGAATTTGGGAAAAGTCTATTGTAAGGCTTTAGTTGCRAGTTCTGTAAATCTCCGCGCAGAATTTGTTACTCCAACTTAAAGCGCACTTCATGTTTTATCGTCCTCGACAACGTCAGACATCTATATTTTTTTCTTATCGTTTCTTTTTTTTGTTTTTTTTTTKTTTTTTGTTTCCGTTAATCCAACTTTTACTAACTGAGACCGTTTTAAATTTGCTGAAGGACGGAAGACAAAACTGATGTGAAAAGGTTCTGCGCTTGGAATTCAGTGGGTCACATTGTGGTGTAGCTTGAGTACAAATATCTTTTGTTCATCACTGCTCTACATGGTGTCGTTAGTACCCAAGCTAGACCAAAATGCACCATGTTTATTGAACTCCGAAAAGACCTAAGAATGTGACTATACAATGTATTTAATACCCTTCAACTTTTCTCAGAACGTATGAAAATGGCTGTCTCGTGCACACAAAGAATCAGCATCTACGTGGATRAGAAACCTTTATCCAGAGCGGTTATCGAATGTCCAATGAATTCATCTTTAACATATCATATCCCATCGAATACACGTGTCATTGCTTTAGAAGCCATGGACAACGATCGTGGTAAAGCCGGTGTTATCGCGTCGCTTGGCAACGGCGTCATAACTGATGATTCATGGAGGTGCACAGACGTGGTGGATAATGCTGATTGGATTAAATCTCACTACAATGACTCGATGTGGCCATACGYCGTGGTTTACGGTAACAACTCGAGCCCAACGTGGCCATTGTACCAGGTCAGCGGTATTCCCGAAAATGCCAAGTGGATTTGGGCAAATAACTTTGATTCTACGCGCCGTGTTTATTGCAGAAAAAATATATCGGAAGCCATCAATGTCATCCTCCAACCGAGGGATAAAAACCTGAACAAATGATGCGGATTTGTCAATCTAGGATTCGGTGTAGTRAAAAAACAAAATCTAAAAAAAATCTACAAAGCTTTTCGCTGTCGTATCACAGCGTGGGACAATCACAACAGAGCTAGGCTCCCAACTAAGTGAAAGCCCAAAGATCGAATTAGAATTAGGAAAGCAAATATAGAGTAGCTTATTAGACGAGTTTGCAATAAGACTATAGAACACTTGCACTATTGATTACTGTATTGCGCATGCACTCGGCCTCTCAGTCATTTGGTCGAGCATGCGCAGTAAGGATAACAGGACTCTGATTCCAAATGATGATACTGTTCATCATTATGGTTTCCAGAGCTCCTCGGTTCTGTTCGCACGCGAAGAGATTGGGATTCTGGTAACCAATGGTTGCTATTCACGTTTGTTTGATGCTGATTGGCTGATATTCGTGCATGTCTGTAATTCTTAGTGAAACGAAACCGAGGAGGTCTGGTTACGAAAATAAACTACGTCACAGATGTCATTGCTAAAAGTAACATGACATGATAAAAATGATGATAATAATAATATTTTAATGAAAGACTACAAACAATTGCTATAGTAAACAAATATTCATTAAATACTGAATTTGTTACGTGTGCATCGATAAAATAATCTGGAATCAATTATGTACAATAAATAATTTGTTTATATCTCCTAAATGGTTTTTTCGATGAAGCAAACTTCACTCAAAGGGTTTTGATATCGTGGGTTGTAACCTTTGGAAGATCGAGCCAATCACCAARGATTGTTTCTGAACAACGGGCTCCCTAGTGATGTCAAATAAAGWTCTCTCAACTATTTAACCATATTAAGGTCCTTCCTTAAAACCAAGAATGGACCTTGAGGTTCTTAGTTCTTAGGGCCTGATGGGATGTGACAAATAAAGTCCCCTCAAGCAAACTTAGGTACTTCCTTATAATAACTAAGAATGGACCTTAGGGTTCTTAGATAAAAGGGCCATTCATACTAAAAGGGTGTGCTGTGATGTCAWATAAAGCCCCCTGAAGCRTACTTAGGTCCTTCCGTTAAAAAATCGGMGTGGAYCTTAGGGTTCTTAGATAGAAGGGCCATTCAYACTAAAAGGGTGYGCTGTGATGTCAWATAAAGCCCCCTGAAGCRTACTTAGGTCCTTCCGTTAAAAAATCGGMGTGGAYCTTAGGGTTCTTAGATAGAAGGGCCATTCAYACTAAAAGGGTGYGCTGTGATGTCAWATAAAGCCCCCTGAAGCGTACTTAGGTCCTTCCGTTAAAAAATCGGAGTGGACCTTGGGGGTTCTTAAATAGAAGGGCCATTCCTGTTTACAGGGTCTACTATGGCGTTAAATAAAGTTCTCTCAAGTATTTTTAGCTGCTTTCTTATCTTAAAGGTTGAACCTGAGATGTCTTAGATAGACGGGCCATTCTAGCTGACAGGGTCTGCTGTGATGTCAGATCTGGTACCCTTCGAAGTGGTTCCCTACAACAAGACAGAAAACATAGTAAATGTTTATGATCCTTCAAATTTGTAATAAAATCCCTTAGGCCTATGTACGAACCCACAGCAATTATCTAACATTGTTGGGCCTTGATTATTGTTGACAGTTGAATATCAGTGACAGTATTTGTGTTCAAACGCCTCAACTACTGTAAAATTAATGTTTCTTCAACCAAAAACAATTTATTAGGAGCTTTCGGGCATTAGCGCCCAAAACGTTTATTGTTTAACATTTATTATTATTTATTATTATGAAACAATTTTGAAACCAACCTACAAAACAACACTTGACATGGTCTCAACAACTTTTAATCATATTTTAGATTGTATTGTAGTAGATAGGAGGTCAACATCAGCGAAAGCTGCCATACCTTAACCTTGTTACAAATAAAGTATGTATAAAGTATGTATAAAGTATGTATGTAACGTTGCCATTAATACCCACAATACTTTTTAACCCCATTATGTCCCATCATGCTTTTCCAGTAAGGGTCGAGAATAAATTGAAAAAAATTGTCCTTGGGTTAACGAATATTGCGTTACCTTGTTGTTGTCTCGTTCTGTGTAACGCCATTCGTGACTGCACCAGCAGCTTTCGCATCAGAAGCAAACTGATAGACGATCAGAAGACAGTCACGACAAAGCTCGACAATGCGACGACAACAACTCATTTCAGTCTAAAGGAAAACAAACCACATATTACTGGGAGATATTCTCGTTGATTTACAATGACAAATGCTAAAAAACCATCATTGTTTTCATATAACAAATGCTAAAGGAGCATAAGAGTGGTAAACGATCGCTTTATCTATAATAAATTAAGGGAGTAGAAATATATCATGTAGAGTGAATATCATAAATCCGTGAAAAAGTTAACTAACAAAATTGTACAAATTAGTGCAAAGTTTTGTAGGTCTACGGTCTACTGAGGTCTACTGAACTTAGACTTAATAGAAATCTTAGAGTGCATACCATATATCCATGAAAAAGTTAACTAACAAAATTGTACAAATTAGTGTAAAGTTTTGTAGGTCTACGGTCTACTGAGGTCTACTGAACTTAGACTTAATAGAAATCTTAGAGTGCATACCATATATCAGTGAAAAAGTTAACTAACAAAATTGTACAAATTAGTGTAAAGTTTTGTAGGTCTACGGTCTACTGAGGTCTACTGAACTTACTAATTTGTACAAATTTGTGGAATCTCTTACAAAGTTTTTCAAGGAGATGATGTTATGCACTCTATCAGTATGACTGTTGTCGTTATCGTGTTGTTATTACTCTTGTCGTTGGTGATGGTAGTATGGTATTAGTGGAGRATGTTAGGGGTGCGGGCAGTGGTGCTGAAGGTAGTGGTAGTGGTCCTAATCGTAGTCGTAGTCGTAGCAGCCGTGTTGTTGTTGCTGTTGTTGGTGGTGATGGTAGTATGGTAATAGTGCAGGATGTTAGGGGTGCGGGCAGTGGTACTGGAGATAGTGGTAGTGGTCCTAATCGTAGTCGTAGCAGCGGTGGTTGATGATGATTGGGGTGGTGTGGGTATTGGTAGGGGAGCCAGAGGTAGTGATAATAGAGATGGTGAAAGGGGTTAGGGCGTGGTAGTGGTGGAGGGTGGCTTAAGGTATAGATGGTAGAATTATTTCTTACCGGTGAAAGCACTTCCGTACTCTTGCTGAAAATCGTTTCCCAAGAATTCCTAAAAAATCACAAAACATCTATTCACCATTTTCCATACATCGGTTCACTGGTCAAACACAAAACATTCAGTCGAGGTTGCAAGGTTCAAATTTGAATAATCCTTTGAAAGTACCTTGGCGCCTCGCTTGAGCGCTTCGTGTTTGACCAGTGAACCAATGTATGGAAAATGGTGAAATATATACTCTAGATATCTTATTATTATAACAACTTGTAACAAATAATAATAACTTCTTACCCTATACTGGAGAAACAGTTCCACAGCCCTTGTCCATGACTCCACAAAAGCCTGTTAAACACACGTGAGAAGATACGACACAGGCGGAGATTATCGACGTCTGAGGACCTCCAGATGCGCTGGAGTATTGCACGAGTATTGGTCTTCACAATATCKATGACCTGCAACAACAATATATCAATGCAAAATTACAACACGGAACTTAATACGTTAACAATACGCAACTCACATACTGGGCTTCCTGTGTGTTACCTTTCGTCTTTTTATGGAATCAAGTTTGACCAGCCAATAAGAAGCCACTCGAGGTTTGTGGAATTTCCAGTTTTCTTGAATCTGAAAACGTGAAACAATTATTAGTYAAGGTTACAGTTAACACATGTTTCCATGGTTTCCATGGTATATTTGTCGTTATGGAAATAACAAGCTATATTTTCGTTGCTATGACAATAGATTTTGCTTTCGTTGCTATGGTAACAAATTATACTATTTTTGCTTTGGTAACAAAAGTCTTTCCTATAGTTATAGTGCTACAACATACGTTTTCTAAGATCATTTCTGCTTCTTCGTCTGTCTTTCCAGGGAACTTAATGCGCATGTCAGCGAATGCTTGTAATGTTCTTCGACACAGCTCGTCTTCACGTTCGCGCACAGCGGCATTAAGATACGCGGCATCCTGTAAAGAAAAGGGAATTGGATTTAACATCCTGGATTCTATATTTTGGGTTCCAGACTCACAATTCTCAGACCCCAAGGCTTTGTGAATACATTGGGGATTCACTTTCATGGGAAAAGCAAAGAACTTCACATGAGAAAAGGAAGAAAGGAAGGTGACATGGATGGATCTAGAATTTTAGCAATTTACGATCTTTAATGTTTAAAGTAGCCAACTAATAGSCCTAACTCGTTGCGCTACGATGTTTTTCCATTTCAGACCAGGAGAATTCCCAAGAAAATAAGATTTTTTGTTTGCTTTGTATCATGTGCCTTCTCATGTGGAACCGAATGCAACYGTTAAACAAAGAAATGACACTCCTTGCAACGCAACGAATTGGGTCTATTCCAAGCTCAGTAGAAAAGGAGGTGCGGGAACCCTGTGACCTCCCATAAATCCGTCACCGGGTGCCCCACATATATCCAGCTATGCAACAAAAGTCGTATTACGCTASATTTACTATGTATGTTGGAAGACTTGACATATTTCTTGTAAACACTACTTTTAGGCCTGACGCATATTTTACAATCCCCAAGTGGAAACGAAACGGGGAGAAAAACATTGCGCTCAAGGAAAAAGAGTCTACACCAAATAGTTATGAAATTATTGAGGTCACTTACCACGACAGGGTTAAATTTCATCGGTGGAGACGATGTTGATGTYACTATTCGTTGTGACGTCGATCTAGGTAGAGAGAACGATGAGCTCAGGTCTGTTGACCGATGCGCTGATGATGTCTCAAAAGAAGACTGTCTCTGAGAAATCAAAGTCGGGTTCGAGCACATGTCTTCTTTTGAACTCGGAGATTTTGCACTAGGCATCGATGAAAGGGGCTGCAATAATAAAAGAAAATATTACTGAGTTTTAGTGTTGTTTAAGGTGATGTTACACCAAATGATTTTTAGCGYAACAGTATGCGCGCGCGTCAACACAAATCGTCTAAGGTATATCATTTATAAACCTGCAACATAATGTTGCCGCAACAAAGTATCGTTTAAAATCGTAACCGTGCGCTATTTTACGCGGGAAAAATTTGTTACGCAAAAAAATCGCCCTYGCAAATTGTTTAATCTTTCTAGATCATTTTTCCTCACATTAATAGTGTTTTCTATCCTATTGTTGATAAGGTCAGAGACGACTGAAGCAGTTAACAATATCATTTCCCGCCAAAACAAAATCATTTCCCAGAATCTCACGGTTTTTATCGCTAGATCACGTGATTAGAGTCATGTGACGAGCWACATACCTTAGGTCCTTTGCTGTATGGTCGATAACCAGTCTTGTCGAACTGAGAGAGAGTTTCATCTGCTTCACACTGCTCTAACAAATCAAGAATTTCTTCTTCCTGTAGGAAATGCAGAAATTAGTCAACACTTATCAGTACGGCACTTTTGATAAGACTCTGGCGCCAGACGAAAAGTATGGAGRAGAGGGAGGAGAGGGTGACTGGAATCGTCCCCAAGGTTACCGTTGAACCGGCAGACAGCCCGCAAATTATGACTAGTTATCGAGCAAATCAGAAAATCTAGAAAGCTTCACATGAGCATGATGATAAAAACAAGGCACAGCCACGGTACGGAATTGTACGACACGCGCTGAACCAATCAGTGCGCAGGATGATTTTTAGTATTTTTATATAGCTWAGATARTACGCRCGCTCTGATTGGTCGAGAACCGAACGCAGCATGACGTGACAGTCATGTTTATCGCTGCTCTAACAAGGAATAAATGGACTTCGCTTAATGAACATACCCTTAATGTACTGAACGGCTGGTTGTTATCTCTTTGTAGAGTCGAAGCTCGACCTGACGAAAGACATTAAAAGATTTAAAAAATAATATAAAATAATTGTTATAAATCTCGAGTTCTGATTGGTTGGGAGCGCGTGCTTTATAAAAGTACACAGCACGCGCGCACACTTTCAGTCGCGTCATTCGTATCCAAAATAACGGTTATTGTAATTTGTTTTTTATAAAAGAAATAAAAAACTTGCCTGTTGTGCTATGTGGAAATATAAAGCACTTGGAGATTGGCAGAACACTCGAGAAGTGTCGCAAAGCAAACCACGACGCGCGTTTTCTAATTGTTCAATAGACTACATGGAAGCGCAAAGATTACTTATTTATATTGTATGGCTGGCCTACCTGAAAGGAAAAGTTTGAAWGCGTCCGCCAGCAGACCATTATACTTTTCGTTTCTTGCTCGATCATCGGGTGGAAATACTCGTTTAAAATTACCCTGTTAAGGAAA
>NW_022261926.1:188526-217565 GCF_009602425.1 Actinia tenebrosa
CCCCCCAATCCCCTTCACCCAGAAATTTGGGCCGTTACTTGACTAGCCCCGAGCCCCCTGCTTATGACATTTAGTGTGATCAAAAAAAATCTGTAGTTGTATATTGACTCTATTGAACTATTAAATGCAGCTGTTATTCTCATTCTGTCCTTTTTGCTTACCCTGTCTAGATATTCTTGAATGACAATCTGTTCATGAGAGGGAACTCTGTCACCATTCCTAATCAGGGAAATCCTGTGTAAAAAAATTAACATTACTCAGACATTACTACACTACTGCTGGTTTCCTTGGAGGGGAACTTGAAAAAATGAAAGGAAAAATGGAAAAAACTCTTACCCATTTCCCATCGCTCCATTTGCAGGTTTGACTATAAATGTTTTTACTTTCTTTTTCTTTTTTAAATCTCTACAATAAAATTGAAAAGCTGCATATCTGTTTTGGATGTTAAAGAGTGCTTCAACTGCATGTGCCGTCCTTTAAAAGGGCTAACCTCAGGGTTTCATTAAGGGCTGGGGATCAGGGCACACTCCAGTAAATGAATATATTCTCTGGCTAAAGGTGACTGGCTACTTTTTGGGGGGAAACATAGCACCATTTGATAAAGTCTCGGGGGAACCTGAGAAGTAGGCTAAGAAGGGATAGGATCTGGCATTTTAGGGAAAGAGGGCTAAAAAGGCTATCCCACAGAGAAAGCATGTCTATAAAAAGGATACTCTGCAGGAATGACCCAAGTCTGAGGTGTAAAGCTATATTCATCAGGATGAGCTCTCTGCATTCTTCACAAAAATAATACACATAGTTAATGTTATAAACAAGTCATGTATCTTGGGGACAGATGGTGGGATGGGGTCTGCATCTTGGCGCAAATGTGTTTGTCTGTAACATCGCAGGGACTGCGGAGCACATTTTGAATTGAGAGGGGGGGAGTGAAGGAACAGAACTTCCCCAGGTCCACCTTCCCTGAATCCACAGAAACTCCATCAGCATAAGCCACAAAGTAGTTTTGTGTTATCCCAACATGCCAATGACCTATGTGCTTACTTACTTGGCAATATTACGAGCTAAGCTGTCCTTACGGCATATCTCCCCCATTCCTGGGAAATGATTTATTCTCTGTTGAGAAAAATATACTGTATAAGAAATATTTGAAACAATCCTCCTGCATTGTTTTAACACTTTTATATCTCTGTGGAGCCTCAAAACAGCTGGTTTCTGGCCCTCCATTTTATCAAACGTTTACTAACACAGGCTTAAAAACTTTGGCAATAGAGGCTTTTTAAGAAAGGATACTTCCAATTTATAAGTTCAATAAGCTGCAAAAAGATTTTGTTTTCCACAGGAGAAATATTCTATTGTTTTGCCTAGCAACATGGCTGAGACAAAACTCTTCTGGAAAATTATGTATAAGGCTGTTAATAAACTCTGAAATAACAAGCTTTGCTTACCTGGTATGACTTGAGCTCAGTGACTCTTTCACCAGGAATTGCTGAATCACTCCAGTAAAAGAAACTTGGAGAAAAACAAAATAGCATTTCAAAACTTGAGTACCATTGTATAAGATTGTTTTTTCATCCTTCCCCCTCTCAATATTATCTAACTTATCTCCATTTGTCTTTTTTAAATGGCTAAAAAAGAGTAAAACCCTCTTTTTCGTGACAGTTAATTCCAAAAAAGCGCGTTGTAAAACTTCCAATTTAATTGTAATGGGGCTCCTGTGGAATCGTACCACAGGCAGACCAAACCCCATGTAAAAAAAAAAAAGCTGAAAAACCCTCTTAGAATCTTCCAAAAAAACCCTTATATTATAGGGTAATAAAATAAAGTTRAAATTTTTCTTACCAGTTGGGGTCATCATCTCTTGTAATGCACATTCCTGCTTGAAGGCAAGCTTTTCTCACTGTTGTAATGAAAGCAAAGAAAAAATCAACTTAAAGGTATAAAGTAGAAGAAACTAAATATAGAAAAAATACATTGAACGTTTCTTTTGCATATTTGACTGCTCATTATTTATGAGAATAGCCTCAAAACTTCAAGCCATAGTTCAAAACACTTGACTTATTTCGTAGTTTTTAGCTAAAGTTGAAATTTTCTTTGCATCTTTTTTAATTTTTATTTTTTAAAATGTAATTATTGATCGAAAGATTAACCAGAATCAAAAATTTCCTTAACGACAAGTACAACAGTGAATTTGCTGTGGTTGCTATGCAAAATGAATCAATATTTTCGATTTATAATAGCAAAAAATAAGTTAAAATCACTTAGTGGGAAGCTTTTACTATTTGGAAATAAATAATCAAGATTACAAGTATTAGAACGACTTAGAAAAAAGACTAATAAGACTTTTTTGACGGGAAGCATTGTTACAATGTTTGGTCTGGTACAGCCAACAAAGTACATTAATACTCGAGATGTTTCGTGATAAAATAGGAAGAGTTTGCGAACATTGTCACAAAMTTCTATCAAAAAATTCAGGTACCGAAAAGTAGTTGGCACTTTTTAAAGCAGTTATCTTTTCCGGTCGAAGTATTTTTCAATGAGCTGAATACAAAAGGGATTACCAAAACAATTCTTTTAGTAGTGTTTACCAAGGTCTTTTTACCCTCAATAATCGTTTGTTGTAGGTTAAGGACAGTCCTCAAGGGAAAACAATCTAATGCTAGTAGCAGTTCGTTCACACTTCCAGTTTAAAGATGACTTGGTATTGAAGATATAATAGAATCAACTGAAAACATGTTTTAGGCGAAAACAATATAATATAATTGAAGGTTTCGCCAATAGACAAACAATTAGGAGTGTGGCTTGCCAGTAATAATATTCAAACAATTTTCGCAGTTTCATACTAARAATTTCACTTATCACTTCATTTAATACTTACCAACATCGTATTTTGTACCAGCAATATTAGCAGTCACTTTCCTGGACCGAACTTTCTTTTTCTTGGCAGTTTGGGTTTTAATTCKACTGGAGCGCGTGTTACTATGTGTTTCTGTTTGTACATCTTCTTCTTCTTCGCCCTCGTTGTTAACACTCTCACAATCCGAATTTCGAGCACTAATATCAGCTGTTAGCTCTCTTTTCACATCTAAATAATCCGTACTCAATCTAACAGATGAAGAAGCCATTGAAGAGGAGTTTCTTGAGAGTACGGAGGAGCGTGGTGAGCATGGCATCCTTTCTCAGTCAGCGTTTCCATAACCCCACGCACATTTTCATCCGGCGAATTTTTCACGGGAATAAATCTTATTTACATATCTTGGATAGGAGCTTTTGGTTTTAAGTCTCTGGAAAACGACTTTTCACGTATTTTACGTCTTCAAAATAAAAGCTTTTGCCTTTGTTTTTAAAGTTGTTATTACTGCGGCTAATGTTCCGTTTGATTCCACAGCACTAGAAAGGCTTCCCGGCTGGAGATTGCGTTATGTCACGTTGATATGGAAACCGCATACAACATGATCACGCAACTCTACGTTTTTTTCYAAATTGCTAGCTTTGGAATTTATTTTCGTTTTCTGTTCAACAATAATTACATATAAACATCCGAACTGTATTTTTTAATCATCATTAACAAAAATAGTATAACTAAAAAAATAAGCTTTTGAGGAACATCTTTTTCCCTCAATGGGATCCCTGTGGAATGTTTGCATGAAACAGACTGGTAAGAGGGAAACAGCTGGTCAAGAGTATCGCTGGCATTATACAGCACATGTCAAGTAACAACTAAACTTTTCTGTTGTTGKTCAAGTGTCTTTAGTTTTTCTCTGTTTTTTTAACCGATCTATTCTATAATGGATGATACTGAACTAACGTATAGGTTCTGGAGGATACGAAAGACCGTCATGCAGGTTGGTTTTACACTGTTATGGCTCAAATGACGCGAGATCGCTTCTAGTATAAATTTGTCTTTTCATTATTTGACGAGTGATTTTGTTTGTGAAATGAGAATCATTCTTGAAAAATTGGATAAAAACTCAGGTTATTAATACAAAACTATTTTGAACGAAGATCGGCAGGTTTTATGAGTTCTTCTCGTAAGTATTGCAACTCTTTTCAACACTTCTTTCAAGTTTGTATATCAACTGTATGCAAGTCTTATATTACCACTCTTCATTGCTACTCGCTGATCATACACTTCCGTTAATCAAATAAATTGGTCGTTACCTTTATATTCTTTGATTGGCAGCAATGTATTGCCCTATTTCCCTGTAGCGACTGTCGTCTCGATGAGTGCGTAGCAGTGAAAAGAGTGGTAAAGTACAGCGTACTACTACAGTGGCCCCTTTTTTGGTTGTTACTCCTATCAGAAACTGATCCAAACTAGTGGAATTATATCATGAATGCAGGGAAGATTGGATTATTTCTGACTATAACGTTTGTGTATCAGATGTGTCATGACAGAGGGTATCTTGTCACTCAAGATGAATTGGACCAAACATTAGAACAGTTTAAAGAACAGTTTGGAGATCGTCCAAGGTAAAATGTGATATGTGATAAACTGAATGGAGCTCATTCAGGGGCCACAGAGGGGGAGGGGGGAAGGGGGATTATCCTTCCCTATTCCACCCTAAGTAGAGTGCAGCTGTAAATGTGAATATTAAACAGTTAAGCCTCGTTTACACTAGTGCCAGAATCTGAATCTAAAGCAACATATGTATACTCACATTACTCACCTACTGTAGGTGCAAAAAAGACTAACGCTGTTAATGAGCAGTACACTACTGAGTCTGCATATGCTTGCGATTACGATTCATACGCTAGTATGACTCAAGCTTTATTGGACGAGACTGGGCAAATTATGGTCTTGATAATTTACAACATTGTGCCAATACCAAATTCAATAATCATTTAACATTTTGTGAGCTACGATTTAAGAACAAAGATTTACTTCTGAACTTGAATGAAGTTGACATCATAATAATTGTATTATCTGCAGAAAAAACTACAGATAAACAGTTATCATGTCAGGTTCACTCGTTATCAGGGATTGGATGAATGATCTCAGCCAATCTCAGTAAATCCTATAATAAATAATATAGCATATCATAATGTTGTTATCATTTAGTGAAGGAAGACCATCAAGAAGTGACCTGTCCATTCTTGTTGCTCATAACGACGATCCAACAGGTAAAACAACAAACAACAATCCTCTCCTTTAAACAATATTTCTCCTTACCCAGACTTTCAATAGAGTAAATATTACTAACTTATCTGTGAACAAGGTTGTAAATAAGGAGCTTACATGTACCTTGTAACAGTCAAAGTAAAACAAAACAATGGAATAAGTGTCTTATACTATGTATTATGCTCACCATTTTTTCACAGGCAAGTAAARTTACTACCCTGGTGTATGTCTTGCCTCTAAAATTACTCTAGTGACAGTATTTGTATATCACATTAGAGCAGATTTAGTTTGACGGTGAAGAACTTTAATTCCTTACAGATCAGATGTTTGTGTTCTTTCCTGAAGAACCAAAAGTTGGCATCAAAACTATAAAACTGTAAGTCAAAGACTGATGCTGAAAATCAGATGTCTATATGTTGTGGATCCTTTTATTGTTGACATATTTTTAACCATGTAGAAAGGTTTTAATCATGAAAAGATGCAATGTATTTACCATCTCCTTCTTGTCTTTCATCTTGTTCTTTTTGTTTTCTGTTCATGAAATTCCATTTTATTTATTCTTTGTGTGGTAGATATTGTCAGAGAATGCAAGAAGAAAATATAAACAGAGCAATTATTGTAGTACAGTTAGGAATGACACCATCAGCCAAACAGGTATGTTTGACTCTTCCATTCATTGTACGCAGAGCTCAAACTTGCTTCATGCAGCTCTTCATTTCTTTAAGGCATGATCACATGGAGCAATTATTTTTCCTGCAACTTGTCTCACAACAGYATTGCAACAGAAGCTGCAAGAGTGTTTACCTGGTGCAGCGGATGTAATTGTATATTATAATTAATATGTAATTGTTGCCAAAAGTAGAAAATCACTCTTCCTTGTTTTTGAGGGTAATGATTGTCTTGACAGTGTGGTTGGGAAGTACTGTAACAGGGTGACTGTAAGGTGGGGCCCAACTGTCTAATTTGATTTCAATTTTTTTTCAAACAACAGGCATTAGTTGATATGGCTCCAAAGTATATACTAGAGCAGTTTGTAGAAGCTGAACTAATGGTTAACATTACTGAGCACGAGGTAAAAAATAGAAAAATTATCTTGATTTTTTTAAATATCACAATGAAATACTTTAAATAAGGTCTCTAGAGTACCAAACAAAGAATTTTTTCTGAGTCTTTTGCAGCTGCATAAGTTGCTTCATATAATGCGAGGATCAGCTCAATTTGATACATTACAGCCACAGTACAAATATATGTTTCATTATATTCTCATACACAAACCCAACAAAGCATGTGTGTGTGGGAGAAGGCACCATTCAAAGTTTTATACACTAAAATCTAAAAATTATGGCTGCTCAATGAGAAGACATAAAACCTGGGTACATCTGACTAATCAAAATTGACCAGTCATTGTGACCAATCAAATGAACAGCTGGTCTAAGAGGTATTTAACCAGACAAGTGTCACTTTCTGCCAGACACTGACATTCCATTGATAGGCCATTATTTTTGGCTGTGAGTATAGACAGAAAAGAGATGACAAGATTTAGTAAATATTAGTTTAAAGTACACGGACTGTAGAAGTAAAAGCCACCTACTTGACCTTTCCCCCTCCTTCTAAAGCAAGTTTATTTAAAATTAAATATTTTTTTGGCTTGCAGCTTGTTCCAGAACATGTTGTTATGACGCCCGAAGAAAAGCAAGAATTGTTACTAAGATAGTATCCTTTGTCAGTTAAMTTCTGGTTAATGAGGTTATGGCAAATAGTAATACTGATGATGAAGACGATGATGAAAACGACAAGAAGGATGATGATGATAGTGATTATGATGATGGTAATGGTGATGCTGATGGTAATGATGGTGCTGATGGTAATGATGGTGGTGGTGTGATGCTGATGATGATGCTGATGGCAATGATAATACTGATGATGGTAATGATGTTGATTGATGATGCTGATGATGATGATAGTGATGGTGATGGTGATGATGGTGATAGTGATAATGATGGTGTGATGGTGATAATGATGATGATGGTGGTGGTTTGATGCTGATGATAGTGATGATGATGGTGGTGGTGTGATGACGATAGTGATGATGATGGTGGTGGTGTGATGGTGATGATGATAGTGATGGTGGTGGTGTGATAGTGACAGTGATGATGGTGGTGGTAATGATGTGCTGATGGTAATGATGATGCTGATGATGGWGATTATGATGATGATAGTGATGATGATGATGGTGGTGGTGTGATAGTGATAGTGATGGTAATATATGCTGATGGTAATGATGATGCTGATGGTAATGATGGTGATTATGATGATGTTAGTGATGATGATGATGGTGGTGGTGTGATGGTAATGATAATGATGATGACGATAGTAATGATGGTGATGTTTATAACAACGATGATGATGAAACTGTTGCTCAAGTGGTCCTGGTAATAACATTGATAAAGGATGGAGATAATGATGATAATAAAAGTCACTACATTATGGAAAAACAAATTCACTCACAGCATACCTGCGCACACTTATAATTGTAGTGCACAAGTATACATTTAGGATTTTAAAATGATGTTATGTTTAATCAACCATGTTGAGGCTTGACATTCAACTGTTCACAGTTTGTGCTAACTTCAGGTTATTAAAAAGGATAATCCAGGGCGGATGGCCCTCCTGGAGGTATGATAAGCAAAGAAAGTAAATTTTTTATTTTATATATTTTTCCTATAGAAGCTAGAGAACGTGGTTCAAATATTTTGGAATCTATTTACATTTAAAAAATATTTCCTTAACATTTTACCAGTAAATTAAAGGAGCATCAACTGCCTCGTATCCAGGTTGGTGACCCTGTTGCTAGGTACTTTGGTCTTAAACGAGGCCAGGTGGTCAAGATTATTCGACCATCTGAGACAGCAGGCCGATACATCACTTATAGACTGGTTGTTTGAAAACGACCAGGATGTCAATATCACTTATTAACATAATGTATATAATATTAACTGAAGGTCAAATGTCGCACTTGTAGACCTTGGAAACTTACTGAAATCTCAATGGGAATCTCAGTAGGTCAATATCACATATAGAGACCCTATCTCTTACAACTTATTCCCAATGCAACTCAACATTGACAAAAAATATATATAGTTTTGCAGTAGTGAGAAATGAATTTCATTGTTTTGCCTTCTGAATTGAGCTGCTTTGGAAATTGCTGCAAGGGAGCTTTTACTGGGTTTCAAACAGTTGATGAAACTCTTTGAATCTCATTATCTGCTACAAATGGTTGTCAAACACTGACCGCCATGTGCTGTCAGCCAAAAAGAATTCTATCGAAAAATTGCTATTCAGAAGAGAACGTTCTTCATGAGACAGAAAGCAACATCAAGTGAAACCCAGCAATTGACTTGTGATGCATTCATAGTCCTTACTAGCGATCTAATCTTCATTGCATAAGTTTTGCTGTGAAAATATTTTAAGACATTAGACAATTTAAACAAAATATAAACTACTTTCTCGAGATCAGAGTACTGAAATATTTTTTGGCTGCATTTTGGATATTTGTTGCCATGTTGGTTGACGATAACAAAGCATTCCTCGTAAAGCTTCTTTTGTTAACCAACATGGTGGCTGTTTCATTGTTATTTATATCTCTAGGGATTTTGAGTCATGTAGATGCACCCCATGAATTCTAGCTAATTTTTAGAGCTTGTTGTACATAGCAATACTAGCTAAGAAGAGTCGGAACCGTAAATGAAACAACAGGTGGTAACTTGTTGACCTTGAGTTCCATTGACTCGAGTACAGGTGGATTTTTATCGTATTCCATGTTTACTAAACAGCTTGTCAATATATGTCCTTTACCCACCACCTGCTGACTGACAGAGCAGATATTAATATTGGATATTGACTTGTATTCTTGGTTTGCAATCAATCCCAAGAGAGCACAATAACAAAAGGGATGTCCGCCATGTTGGAAGATATAACAAAAGAATTCATTGAAAAATCTTTTGTCAAATTTTTCCAACATGGCGGCTATGACGTCTATTGCAAACGAAGAATACAGGTGGATTTTTATCGTATTCCATGCTTACTAAACAGCTTGTCAATATACGTCCCATTATCCACCTGCTGACTGACAGAGCAGATATAAATATTGGATATTGACTTGTATACAGGTGGATTTTTATCGTATTCCATGCTTACTAAACAGCTTGTCAATATACGTCCTTTACCCACCTGCTGACTGACAGAGCAAGTATATATATATAAATATTGCATATTGACTTGTATACAGGTGGTTTTTTTTTAGCGTATCCTATGTTTTTTCAATAAGTCCTTTTTCCACCTTTTGACTGACATAGCAGGTATATATTGAATACTGTATTGTATTTTCTGAAAAAGCCGTCAATATACAATGTGCTCATGTTGTATAGACCACTTGTCATGTTGTACTCTGCCTCATAAACTTGTAGAATTCTTTGTTTCATTTGGATTCGGCCAATCAAAAATGTATTACTGAATTCAGCCCTTTGAAGGTTTTATAAAGAAAGACCAAAGCCCGAGAAAGTGTGCGTAGCGACCCACAGGCCTAATAGAAGAAAGTTGAAATGTTTCTAAAAAAAATGAATAAAAGGCTTTGTCTATCGATTTACAGACAGATCAATGATATTTCAATTATATACCTCGTAAATAACAGATAGATATATCACTTGAATATTCCTTTTTACTTTGCCGAAAATTGAAGAAGTTGAGCAATATACCAAACAACAAATAATTGTGCGAGAAACAGGTAGTTTTATCAGATATCTACCGAAAAGGCGTCACGCAGATTGTTTTGTCATTAACCTGCAACTTCGAAAACTAGTTTTCTATTTGTTTTCTCAGGGCCAAACGTTCAATTTTTAAGCACGTCAAAAATAAAATGTGTACGAAACCACGCACCAATGAAGTGCTCAATGTATTGTTGTCTTTATCGTACTAAGACCATTTTTTAAAACTGTTCTAGGCTATTTCTAAAACTCGATATTAAAAGCTAAAAAAATATAAAGTAATTTGAAAAAAAATCTAGTGTTCTAATAAAGAACGGCCGTAAAATGTCGCGAACAATTATTGGGAACTAATACGTGAACTTCTAAAACTGTCACTTTGTTGTTTCCACGGTGTTATTAGACTTGATAGAAAATTTTTCCGCTTGTTTTCTCTTTCCTATTCTTTAAATTTCTTTTGTTTGATATTTATATTTTCACTCGTTAGCAGTCATTTCTACGGTGGTATAGGATACTTTTTCTTTCTTTTTCTTTTTTCTTCCAGAATCTTCTTTTTCTTCTTTATAATTTCATTTTCTTATTCATTCATTTTATTTTCTTTTAGAATTCAGTTTGATATTTACATCGCTATTAAATGGTTATGTATTATGCCTTACAAGTGAATTGCATGAATACATATCAACACTAAACCATTTATTATCTTTTAAGGACAATAACTTTTGAATGAAAACCTATCCTTTACATAGGCTATATTTTCTCCATCATATAAGTTAATTGTCACTTTTTTGTGTGCTTTTATCTCAATTTCCTTTACCTCCAAATTTACTAGATTCCTAAAATCAAATTATTTATTCTTTTTTTCTTGGCACAAAATTTCAGAGTTATATTTTTCATCTTCTTGTCCTCAACAGGTGGGGATTAAAAAACCTATCTTAATATATGTTAGGGGGGAAAACATCTTTTTTCTCCTTGAAAATTAAATTACCCTCAACGCGGAGGGCCTAACCATGACGTTGCTAACAAACTAATGACTTTCCTTAACAATATCCATATCATATAGAAGTATAAATGCACTCGGTGGGGCTAGAGAGAGCGTACACGAACAATYGATAGTTATGAAAACATTGCCAGGGGTTCGGCCTGATAAATGRGATCAGATGAAGGAGTTTGTTTGAAGAGCGTTCAATGGTTTGGTATCCTGCTGGGCAGATAAGACCTTGCGTGTAGTTTGCTCCACGTGAGACAACGAAAATCCTAAACAATTGATTCGTTAACAGCTCGATTGTGTGAAGTCTTTCGCCATTTTTTCTCTTTATTTCACTTTTTTCTCTGTTCCTTCTCTCCCATTTAGTTCTTTTTCACTTCTTCTTCTATCTTTTTGCCATAATCTTACACCATATACCATTGTTGCTGCCAAATAGCACATAAATCAGCATGATGTAGAAATTCACGTAATTTTTCTTTTTCGTTCGTTCGTTCTTTTTTCTTCCCTTTTTATTTTTCTTTCTTTCCTCTATATCATCCCTTCTTTCTTTCCTTGTCTTTCTTTTTTTTATCACTCTTCAGTTTTTTATCGCCTATAAATATTTTTTTTGCCTCTCACAAGTCGTTGTGAAAAATTAATGACAAGTGGTTCAACAAGTTTTTTTTTAAACATCAAAGACAAAGCCACAACAACGATACGTCTGACTCACAAGATCGATCAACAAAGAAATAAAAGTTAAACGGACCTATCAGAGGTTTCTTCGTATCGGCCCCTACCACCAAGGCTCCCTTACCCAAATATTCAATGAATCAAACTTGCTTGAGAAAGCCACAGGAAGGCCAAATGTTCTTTATATCCTGTCGATGCTGGGGGTGATCTTAGAAAAACCAATTACAGCGTACTCGGAAGAAAATCCCATCTTGGTAAACTTTTTAATTTGTGGGATACTGGTTGGCACCGGGTATACTATAAACCTTGGTTGATGTCGATTCTACTAACCGTTCTGACCGGATTTCGAAGGTCATTTTCCTCTTAAAATACAGCAATAAAAAAGCGATTCATTTTTAAACCTTTGATTTTTGCTTCGCCGAGTTTAAGGGCTTCGTTTGTTTCGCCTTAATTGGATCGACGCAAATAATTCCGTTGCAATTTTCTAGAAGCTYACGCAAGCAGTTTCCTATCAATTCGATATCCGGTTTGTACTTTCTCTCAACACTTCTCCTTCTCCCCTACCGGTTTGCCATGGGGCTTAAAATAGCTAATTCAACACTGGAGACTAACGAGTTGACACGGACATTAGGTAAAGTTTGGRATAATCGGGGGACGTTAAATACCATGACACTTTAATGGTTTCCAGATGGTTTCCCTCTTCATGCATCGGTGCCGCTTGTTCAGCACATGCAGAGCATCCAAACGAGAATGTAAAGGAAAAGGAATCGACTATTTTTTAAATAAGTCATTGTGATTTCCTACTTAAAGGACATCGCGATCGTCTGGGTCGTGAAATGCACGGCTGAAAATAATCGTGTTATGCAGGATTCTGCATGGTTTTCACYTGCGACGGAATCGGAACCGATCGGAATTGGAGTCRGAATCGATAGGAATTGGAGTCGGAATTGAGTCGGGATCGGAAGCAGTTCATCGTAAGCCAGTAAAGCCAAGCAAATTCTGCAAGATACGCTTCTGACTCCGATCCCTAGTTTTTTACTTTGTCATAAGCTGCTTCCGACTCCGATTCCGTAGCAATAACTGAACTAGGTTTTAAACCTTTGATGCGTTTTGGTGAAAGATATTTGAGTTCCTTCAAACCTTCGAACTTGTCGTGGCATTCACCAACAGAATTACGAATACCAAAACACGCAATTTGTTTAATTCAAATATATTTATTTTCTTATTTTTTAAAAATTTATTAATTCTTTTTACATATTTGTTGCTTTCGCGTAATAATTTAGAGAGAGAAAGGGCTAGAGAGCACGATCTCAAGAGAAAAAGACAATTTTTTGCATGATTATTTATTATAAGTATTYATATCCCCTCTCCATGGTAACGCGAGTAGAAATTTCAAAATAAATATTATCAATTCCTAAATCATTATTTGTTTATCATTATTTAGCCTATTTTTTGTCGAATTAACTGTACTAGCTTTTTCTTTCCTTTGTAAAGTACTTTCATGTTGTTAATCAGAGCGTTGAAGCGGTGTGAACCGTCTTCAGCGAGTTCAAAAACTTCTTTCGCTTTTCTCAGAAAGTCTATGAAGTCCCCGTAGTGTCTTGGACTGATGTGATTAAGTCTGGAGTGAACTGTATTCACGTAAGCATTGATGGTGCATTCCAGGAGTTGATTCAATGGCTCCTCGTCGCACAGCGCGAATTTGCCAAACGCGCGTGCACATCCGGGATCTGGGCTTCCGCGCGCAAAGGCACAGCGGAATAAAATGTCTGACAAAACCGTAGGACAGTGAACAGCCTTGACGATAAGCGGGATGACCTTACTGAGCTCCTCACGGCCCAGAGAGTGTGCAAGTGCACAAGTCCATTGAATATCTCCAATTGAAGGATGAGAGTCTTGGTTRAATGCCAGAGTTGAGTGTTTGACCGCAAGAATGGCAAGTCGAAACGCCCGCTGGCTAAAGTTCCTGTGTTCCATGTATCGAGCAATAGCAAAGAGTTGGGTTGGTGTGATATTGGCTGCTGTCTCCAGCACGAGTCTATATGCAGCCTCAAATGCAATAGGGTCCTTTTCGCAAAGGGCCAAGGCAGGTAGGCAACAATATTTGGGTTCTCGGCTAGCACACTGCAGAGCAAGAGCCCTGGCACAACAATGAAGTGCTTCTTTTTCTACCATAGTCAGCTTGAGTCTTATAGCTGTTGACGGCGCCATTACGTTCGCTGCTACAACAGAAGTCGCTTCGGTTGGCGAGAACAGTTTGCTCCAGTTTTTCATTATTGTACTGAGAGCAGACGTTCCGAGTTCAATCGCACATTCTATCGACCACTGCACCATTTCGTGCCTTCTCCAGTTCGACGACTCCAATGTCATCCTCAGTACTTGCAGTCCTAGCTCCATGGCAACGTGTAACATCTCGTGATCACGACAACTTTCTAGTAGACTGCCGCTGACCCCTGCCAGTTTCAACGCATCCTGAGCTAGACGGAACAGTTGTGAAGCAGAATGTACATGGGCTTGAATATTTTGAAGCACTTCTCTCATTCTCTTCTTATCTCCTTTAGAAGCGCTAAGCATGCATAATGCGAGCTCACACTGTTGTGACTCTAAATGTCCAAGAGTATACCACCGTGTAAGACTAGTGCGCATGACTTCAAGTCCTCGATCCTCTGCATCTGCAATGGAATCCAACACAAGGAACCTCATAGCTCTTAGTCCCACACGATAAGCGAGTTCAGAGTCCTTTGAGATAAAAATGTTGAATAAGAACCTTGCGAATGTGTGCATTGGTACACTACGATGATTAATCCCAAGTCCAAGACCACTAAAAGGTCCYCCTCCWWACAGCAACTCYGTCTGACGCCGTAAAACACTATATAACTTGGAGTCCATAGTGAGAAGACTTAGTTGAGCGATCAGATGTTCCTCCTGTCTGCATGTCTTGTCCTGGAAGTAGAAACCATTGGGCATTGTACGCTGCTGCCCAAGTCCCATCATCGCTACTTCTACAGCTAAAGTCAAGTAACTTTCTTCCTCATCAACTCGTCCTGAAGTCAAAATATGGACGAATTTCTTCACGTCCTGTTGAGAACTCTTGTATACCGTACAGTTCGAGTCCTCCGACTGAGTATCTTGATCATTAGCGGATACATCTTCCGTAGACGMTTCGATCAGAGTATCGTACAACACAACGATGGGGTCAAGAGGATGGCCAATCCATCCTTCGACGAGTTCATCATCGTTAGCGTCCTCGTACAGACGTTTTTCGAGTTCATGTTCACCGTATCGTTCAACRAGTTCTTCCATTTTGTGATACTTGTGGGATTGTTCTTCCTGCATTCCTCGAGCCACGGCAAGGGCCAAACGCAAAGCCTCTGTTGGGTATCCATGAGCGCGAAGAGCATCAACTCTTGCTGCCGCTACTGGGACATCCTCTGTTGGGTTGATAAAAAGTTAAGGTTAGAGTTTGTGAATCAAGAATGGTGTAACGGTATTTGCACTCCACTCTCACATGTGGGAACTCAGGATACAATGCGAGAAGAGTTTGCCAGGCTCTATGGTCTTTCCGATTTGCCTWCCTCCCTAAAAGCCAACATGCTAGTGAAATTCCAATTTGATCTGTGAGTAAGTCATGCCCTGGCTTTGATTGGCCCAGAAGTTGTGGGTTCCGTAAAAAAAGTTTGGTTTTTGGAGAACTTTATTCATTTATTTTTCAGTAAGAAAAATGCAGGTGATCTTCCAAACCCTATTTATATAAAGTTTGAAGAATGACTTGTAGTGAGAAAGACGTTTCCCTCAGCTGTCCTTTCTCTTTATCTCCCCTGTCTTACATGTCATACTTAAACACACAAATGGTTTGCCCAACGTACCTGACCAAATAAAATATCCTTCGTCACATTCTCCAGAATTCCCAATGATCTTCTGCAGCTTGCTATCCTTCCAGTCAAGACTACATGTTTGAATAGCCCTTGAGAAGACAGTTCTTTTGGCTTTGAGCCCTYGTACTTCGGAATTCTCGCTGCTCGTTTCATCAGAAGCATCAGGATTTTCCATCGGACAAACATCCCTTTGACTCCAGTCCTCCAGTTGTTCCTTCCACACGGCCTTTTCTGATTGAGTGCAGTTTGGRTTCAACACAACACAGACCCACAGCGCACCGAGCTGATCCCACAATTGACGACATTTGTCGTTCATTGAGGTTCCTTGTTGCTTCCAGATCTGCAGCCGTGGATCTTCAAGGAATTGTTCGGTGATTAACTTGAGCATGCGYGAACCATTCTTGTCATGGACGCGAAGCATTTCACGCACCTGAAAACAAGCAGGAAATTCGTTAAAAACACAAGTTAAAACTGTAAAAGCTAAAAGTCATGACAGAAAAGGGTTTACAATAGGCCCAATCTAAACCAACAACCTCAAAAATCTACTATTACTCTGTTGACTTTATTTGCTTGTTTTTGACAACCTTAGATGGATTTGAAATGGCATTCCTGAATTCTTGTTTGATAATGGATTGACGGTAATGGGTTTGWTGGTGCATCAGTCGTAAAGCAAGGTCGCCTCTTTAAACACAATAAGAATATCAAGCCCAGCATCGCCCAAAATACCTCAACCAACAAAAGAAACACCAACACAACCAGCTTTATCTACATACCTTTGCAAACATGGAAAGTAGTTGTCTACCGCTATTACAATGTCCATTTTGTGATAAATAACTTCGAACTTGATCCCTAACTTGCTCGGCGTCTAAATGCCAGCAGTTATCATCGTCTACACTCGCTCCCGCAGTCGGATCTGGAGCACCCGCAACTTGATTAATTTCTGAACTCTTCTTGAGTATTTCGTCTGCTAGTCGTTGAGTCGTCGGTAAAACGTCGGAATGATGTTCTGATAGTAAATACTGTACAAGTTTTTGAAGCTGATCTCTGTTCATTTGTGAGAGAGTCTCTGATATCGGAATTCGGAGCGTAACCCGTTGAGGGAATCGAATGCGAAATAAGGAGAGAGCGACGACGTGCGAACACCAGAGAATGTCCTTCGTGCCACAGGAACAAGAAACCGAAGTGATCTTGCATCGGTCAAAGCTGATCGATACACTGAATTCTTCTTTTTGCTGTCCATAGCGGGTCTCTTCTACTTCAATTACTTTCCCACTCAAACTGAAACCTGTAGAGAGACGAGAAAAGTGAACATTAATAAGAATGACAAATTAAAACAATTCTAAATTAATAACGTTGATAATATTTGTTCGCAAAAGAAGCCTTGAGCRCGTTCTGGGGCTAGGAGTAAAAGAAACTACTTATGTGGCAAAGAGCATGTTTGATTTTTATGCTTTCCAGTCCAGTAGTCAAAGCTGTGGCTGTTCAATACCTCACGATGCATTCTGCATATATTTTTTCACGATATAAACTATATATAGGAATAGGAAAAACGTCAATAGAGTTGTACGGTGAACGGCGTTTTAAGAACGTGGAGGGGAAAATGCTCAGTTAAGTGTCGTATATGACTGAGAGAATTTGTCATATTTGTCATCCCTAGAGATGCACGCAAAGTTACTTCTTTTTCGGCTTAGGTTAGAATAGAATCGTATTCATTGTGCTTTTYTCTATACTATAGTCATTGTTTTGCCATGATATTTAAGTCTTATTGCACTGACAGTTACAAGTTAATCGCCTTAATAACATCCACAACTCAACACCACCACTTCATAGCCATGATCCCCGAAAATACCGCAATCTTTCATCTCCCAAACCACTCACAATTAGATGTCAATTGAGTCGCCAGTATGTCTGACCAGACCGGACCACCTGTAATCCCTTTACACTAAGACACGTCTCCAGTCAGTCTAGCTCCGATGGACCCCAAGCCTTGCATTTAACCTCTTATTTGTACCATAAAAGCTCAAAGACCGGGATTGGAATTAGAAAATGTGCCATCAATGGAAATCCCGCAATACATCAACGTTACACAGTTCACAGTGTGAGGCAAAAACATCGCCACAGCAACTTGAGTTCTAGACAAAAAATGAAATCTCGCAAATATACCAACTAGAACGATTCTAATGATCCTTCTGGTTCTTACTGAGAGGTGAAACCTCGACGGCGAAACTTGAAAGTGCCGGCTTCAGAAGGAGGTCTATTATTTTTCATTTGCACTCATTGTTTCTTTTAGAATTTCAAAAATTAATAGCCCCGAGGACTAGCTTAATTCTTTCTTTCTTTAAACTAATTTGATAGCATCTTGACTGTCAAATTGATGGCTTCGTTTCTGCCTCTTTTTCTTATCCTTTCGTGGTCATTTTAATTTTCTTCACAGCTACAAATTTGCTTTAGTAATATTTATAGAAAAGGGAGGATGTTGAGTCCATGAAGTACCAATTTCGTGGTCACTGAAGATGATTTGAAATAAAAAGCTTTGGGAGGTGTCCATCTAAATGCGTCGGACACCGCCCACAGACAGCCTAACGATCTGGTATTGAAAAGGCTTCTGTAAGACTCGTGGACCCATAGCCTTAGGCTCAATGCATTTACGATAATACATTTCCAAGTCTTAAGCCTAACGCTTTGAATTTACACTCGTAACGAGTTAGCTAATGTCTTATGACACTGACAAACACTCTGCCATTGATTCTTTGTGTTGCAAAACAAGCGTTTTTGTTCTCCAGCATTAACATTGCTATTCAGGCTGTCAGCCACTTGCAAAACACTGTTGAACTTTCCATTTTAATAAGGCTGTTTTAGTGTTACCTTTATCAACATCAGGGGCTCTATAGACTGACCGTCTCCACCGACGAGCATGATTGTAAGATCCTTTTAGCTCGTTTCTTTGTCTTGATAACTAAACCGGACTAGAGCTACTGGCATGACCATGTTGAGACGCCACAAGACAATACATAACGAAAATTAAGTTTCGATACGAATATCGAAAACGAAAAAAAACCCCAACTTTTCACTTTCTAACGTTTTAACCATGAAAATTCGATGTAAATCTAAGTCGCTTTAGAGGAGTTTTGTGAATTTTTGGAGAACATTTTTACAATGAACACCATCAAAATTAATGATTATGCAAACGCAGTACCTTGTTCTCTCTTAAGTAAAGCAGTTACAATGAATTTCAATGAATTTTGACACCTTTTGGTGCTCTTAAACCAATGCAAAGAAAACAATATGCATGGCCAACGCAGTAATCTTTCAAATTACAACACAAAGCGGCGCCAATATCGAGAACATCTACAAACAGCGCTCGCAAAAAAACCCTAAAAAATCTTTCTCACAAATAGCCGCAGAGAAAAAGAGGCACTTCGTAACAAATCCAAAATAACATTTTTTGTGTATTTTGAAAGTCGTTTTTCGTTTCCTTATTCGCTTCCGCGGGTCCTGTCCCTGATCTAGACCGGCACTTTACAACACACTCTCCCAATCAACTAGTTTTATATACAATCTACTTATCCAGTTCAATGATCTGGGAAGACATGAGTGGCTCATAGAATGCGAGAGCAGAGTAGAACACGAATGTCGCTCTAGAGTGATTTTTATACAGTCTGATGTAGAGAATGTATGAGGCTAAAGAAACAATAGCTTCAAAATCAAGACATCGAGAGGGATTCCAATAGAGGTCTTATATGACGTGGGGGGTTAATATGCCAGACATTCTGTCGCCGTAGTACAAAAACCTCACTCCGCTTATAGAGTATCGCTAARCACTATATAACACTAAAAGTGAAACCTCCTAAAAACCCAACAAAACTAAAATCTAGAATATTTGCCGGAAATTATTACAGAAAAAAACTGAGGAAAAAAACATATTTTTCAAACCGCAAAAGTCGTGTACGTGGTTAAAACTTTTTATAAAGTTTCGTATTTTTTTATGTTTTTCTTCTAAAATTTTTAATCCAAATATTTTTGCAAGGCTATTTTTCAAACATTTTTCGATCGATAAGATATTTTATCTCTGTAAATGTCAGGATATTTTAGTGTGCTTTTACAGCAAAAAGGAAAAACGTTCGCGATAACGATTACGTTTGCCTGAGACTCTTTAAACCTTTTCACTTTCGCAGTTCAAAATTTCAATTTTTCTGTAAGTTCCTCTTGTAAATAAGAACTGTTTAATCAACCAACTCGTATTAATACACGTAAAAATGGAAAGAAAATGTCGTATGACCGAAATCACTCTCGTCCAAGCATATTAAAGATTGTCCATTTGACCAGAGCGACAGGCTGACAGATTTGTTAGAAGCTAAATTGTCTCTAAGTTATTAGAAGATTTGAAGATTTTGGCTTGTTAATTCATAGCAAAGCGCTGGTACTGAGAAAACGCTTTAAAAAATAGCTTTGGATCACAGCGCGAAGCAAGAAATAATTAGAACTTACTTTCATCCGAAACTAGAGTAAAACCAAAAGATTTTAAAATAACAGAACGAATAAAAAAATTAGCAAAAAATTGAGTTGGCAATAAAAAACAGGTTAAGAATCGCAGGTTGTTAAAAGAAAAAAAATGACTGAAGCTGCGAGGACTAATAAGCGTATAGTAGGATGTACCCGTTTCTGTTTTGCGACTCTGGCGCCAGACTGTCCGAATAGCGCTACCCCACACAAAGCAAGCACGGTACGCCGGCAAAATAACTCAAATAATCCTCTTAATCGCTAGGAAAACCCAAATTTCTTGAACCATATCTGGGCGAGTTTCTCTAGAATTTTTCCTCATTTATATATTTATATTTAGTTTTCCTTGAATCCATGGATAAGTTTTAAATGTCAGTATATATTGAGTTGAAAACGGAGTTGATATGGTGTAAAGGTGAATATAAAGAATATTCCAAAAACACAAGAATCTCACAATCCATTTCAGACCTTTTTAGGATATTTATCGAACAACTTTCATTCTGCAATTTTATATTTTTTCCCCTTTAAACCTGGGATATTGATAAAGGCTGTGCGGTCTTGATACTTATACAAATAAATTGCCTCTAGCCTAGTAGACTGTGTGGCGCTAGCAATCTGTAGGTGACAAATATACAATAAATCTTATTCAAAAGATCCCAGAGTTGAGCCACGAAAATAATTTTCTGTTAAAAATTCTCAAAAGTAGACATGAAATTTCCCCCTGACTTTGTCCTGTTCAGCCTACAGGACCCCGAAGGTAGTGATGTTGATGTTTTAGAAAGGGGGATAGGTACGGAAAGGGAAAAACGAAAGAAACTTTACTTACCAACTTGAAGAACGTCGTGAACTGAATTTTCTTCCAAGAGAGTGAGGCCTTTCTGGAACGGCAGTCTTTTGATATCGGTGTGACTGGAAGAAGTGTGTAGAGAAGAATACATACAGATATCTTTCTCATTCCTGGGGAATGACCAATAGACAATTCTAAGCTGTACGGGCTCCGGAACGCGCACAATTTGCTCTTCTACGCGTTGAAACGGGATTCTCGAAGCCACACATCTTGAGCTGAGATCAAGAAGCGAAAGTGGCTGATAGGTTTTGGATTCTGTGTGAATTTTCTTGCATTTTGGATATTTTGTACACGGAGAGCTGCTCCTCCGACGTTTTCTCAAGCCATCCATTTGGTGAACTAAACTTGGAACGCATGCGCTGTGGGTTGTAAACATTATAACTAGTGACAAGGATTCATCTCTCCAGGAGGTCAACGGCCTGGAAGCGTTAGGAGACTCACAGCAGAATCAATTATCATCATCACTTCAACTCAACTTGTCTCGTGAATTCAAGTTTCCATTCTCCTCAACCAATTCGTAAAACTGATCTCTTCAAAACCATCTCGTAATGGTATGAGCTCCAATTTATCGTGAAAAGATGATTTTTCGTGCTCTTGTCGTTGTTATAACTACTAGATCAAAGTCTAGTTTCTCCCTACTTGGTAACATGACAGCTGGAAGTAAGCTTCACTCCAGGGAATAAAGTGTGTGTAACAAGCGTTTGTAAAACTTTGTATTTTGTTCTAAATTAACCATTTTTTTCTTACAAAATTATTTTTTATTTTGGGCAACACAACAAAATTGACTATAAAATTCTGCAGGAGAATTAGATAGATGATTCGTATGAATCGGAAAACAAATATGGCAAGGTTTGCTGAAGGCTTGGGGAGTTTGTCATTTGACAACTTTACGTACGATAAACTGATGATTTTGGYGACAGTTAGTCTGCGAGTTGGCCGCACGTGTTGTGCGCTAGTCAGTGAGTGGCAGCTTCTAATCATTAACTCTCTAATTAAATTAATCCAAATGTCAAGAAAGGGACTTACGTCATCTATCAAGGAATGAAGATGAGATCATTCGTAAGTAAGTCATGTAGGTTTACGTCGGCGAAGAATGAAGTCAAATTTTATTGAAATTCGTAGAGAAATTTTTTATCTAGATAGATGATCGGAAAACATATCTTGGCATAACTAGCTCAAATCCTTTCGATGAATAAGTGGTTGGCGAGTTACAACGGGTTTATATTAGAATCGATACCATTTTTTTCACTCCAGGAGTGAGTGTCACCGGCTCTGTGGCGCCGATCGCACAATGCTTCCTCGCCATAAGAATTGTGAAAGTTAAATAACAAAAGTGCGAAGCAAGCAAGCGACAAAACCGTTTGTTTGTTTATACCCACACTAAGCCTGTCTGATGGATTCCAAGTAATACTCAGCAAGTTCAGAAAATCCATTTCAATTTATTTTTTAAATCCTCGCAAAATCGCTTTACGATATAAACTAAACACGAGACCGGAAGTACGTGCTGGATCAGCTCTAGCCCAGTCCCTGTCGACTATCGTTGTTAGCCTTCCAGGGAGCGTCGTGTTTTTGTGATCGCCAGACTTGATGTCGCCAAGAACAATAGGACCTCTCTCCTTGCATTTTACTCCCCAACATAGCATAATGTCCAATTTGGTTGCATTTCGAAAACTTTGGTGAGCCACAGGAACGCCACCCCGCGTCGCATTTCCCGGCCTTGTTATTAAATCCCGAAATGTTACTTGTTAAACTAGGCTGGACTGGCGTCAGCAAGACTACGCTTGCAGCGCCACCACCGAGGGGGTATTTTCAACCCCAGAGGAGCTAGACTTCTAGTCGCCGTATCGGTTAATTTTCCATTAATCGGCTGAAGAGCTAATCTTCTATCCTGTCTGAGGGAACGAAAAAAAGACCTTTCTATCGGTTTTTTTTAGAAGTTTATTTAAAAAGAATGATTTGAATGATTTTCGACAAGATTTGCAGTTTAGAACTTAGCTTTTCGAGCCGGCATTTTTTGGATTCGTAGAGTTTTCTTTCATGACTGCTGGAGATATTTATTTGCATTCGATGGTAATGTTTACTCGAACTAAGAGAGAGTATTCTGTGAGTCGTGGTGAGATATCTTATTTTATTCGTATTACTAATGCTGTAGTTTCTATATATGCTAGCTTATGCAGCAAGGCGAAACTTTTATTGTTTTTGTTATGAAATTTTAGTACACGTATCCATTGTGAGTGAATCTGTAAGCTTTGAAGGCTTCTTTAAAAATCTGTTTGTCGGGGGTTTGTCGACCCTTCTGGGCCAAAATTCTTATAAAAAATATTCTAAGACCACCATACTTGCGACAACGGCATGGATGATTACTTTACGGCTCTTAGAACAACCAAAAGCCCTCGATACCAAAGCCTGTGGCCTTTCAAGTGAAGAAGATATCACTTAATTAAATAGAACGAATTGCAGAGTGACCTATTCCGGGCCTTGTTGACGAACGATCATTACACGTCGACTCGCGTGTGGCGGTGAAATATTCACTTTATTAATCACTAAGACGTGTCGAGTGAAATACATATATATATATATATTTGCTGTCACACGGGATTTTAAATCAACGTACAAAAGGCTCAAATTTGAATACTATTGAGAGGCCATTCAAGTCGTAGATATCGATGTCTTTCAACGACTAGGGGACCGGCTAAGCCATTGATGGACAATAATTTTATGAATCTAAACTTATTTATTTCAATATTCTCGATGAAAGATGGCATTTAGGAGCAAGCTTGGTGGATATTGGAAATATGCGCGAAGATATTTATTTAAAAAATTATGCTGTGCCGTAACCGTGAAGTGATACTTCTTCACTGACGTGCTGAAATTATTTTCCAACACCAAACTTTACTCATTCGAAAATCCGCGTTAGCATGCGAGACTTCTATGCGAACTGTGTTTCTAAAAAAAACGAAGAAAGGTATTTTTAATCAAAATTCCCATCACGCCAGTGTGAATTTATGTTTTGAAATAACTTTTCCCCCATTGAGAGCGGACTATAATTTGAGAGTCGGCGGAGCCCTCCTATCTAGAGCAATATTAACTATGCCCTTATACAACGTAGGCACGACTATCGGCACCTCTGTTGTTAGTACTTTTGTGATTAATGACATCTGAAGATACCAATGCGAAGACCCGGCTCTTCGAAACTAAACGACAATATGAAACATGAGTTATTTATCATCTACCAAAACCCTAACCGTGAAAGCTCGAGAGATTCTCTTTGTGTCAACCTCTTGACTCGAGTTTTTAAAACTCAAGACACTCGTCTTATGGTTTTCGTTGAGGTGGCCCCTTAGTAACTTCTGTACGAGCCATAGTAACCGGAAAATGCTAAGTTTTTCTTTATTCACTAGGGTTGTTTTGGTTTAACGATAGAGCCCTTTCATTGTCTTATTTGTTAAGCAGCCTTTTCTCTACTACTGTGTGGAAAATAATGTTTCTTTTGGATGAGATATTGTATTCTACGAACTAATAAAAAATACAATATTCTTTTCATGCGTCAATTACTTTGAAGCAGGACTCAATAACAACCAAGGTTTATTTTTTCCCACTTGAAGATCGACGTCAGCCAGCTTCCTTGATACTCGTACCAAACAAGCCAAATTTAAATATCAAAAGAAAAGAGTTTGTTCCTGAGTCTTTCAAGCGTCCAAGAGTATTCAGGTTCACTTCTGTAATCAAACGTTTTCGCGACAAAAACCTGTTCTTCTAGTGACTCTTCAGGGCATTATAAATCGAATTATAGTCATTTCGTGAGAAATTTGGGTGAAAAACACCGATATTAGCCTGTGGATGTAAATAGGCGTGCACTCAAATGCCTTCCGTTGGAGTAACCGAACTGTGCACTCAAATGATTTCCGTCGAGGTATTAGACTTGGCTGTCCACTTACATGGTTTCCGACCTTCGCAAACAGCTCAAAAACACGTTTCTTAGAACAAATGAATGAAAAACACTGAAAAGTGAAACAAAAATGGGGAATGAAAACGAAAATGGATCTTTAAAAAAAAAATGCAAAATAATTGAATTTTCTAATGGTTTCATGAATGCCATGTAAAGTAATACTAATATATACATTTCCGAGAATGAAAATAAACGACATGTTATTGCTAATTAGCGAAAGGGGAGGGCTGGGAGGGGCACCGCATGGTCTAATAACCGATTTATCATGTCCAATTCAAGTGCTGTCAATTACGACTACAAGTGCGCGCTCCGTGTAGAGGAAGAACCGACTCTTTGACTTCGTTTATTATGGGCGCTAACAAAAGAGTAGACGAAAAAGAAATATTGGTACAGTGTTTTGAGTGCGGAGTTCGCAACCAACGCCTAAACGACCAGCTACGACCGTTCTGTACATAGCCTGCGTGCAGCCGGACTTTTCTCTCGTATAGTTAGTTCGGCTGCACGTAGGCTATTCTGTACACCAAACACAAGTCGGCTTCAACCACTAAAATCGTCCTCGTCTCTAAAGTGTTCGAGGCTAGCCCGACTTCATAGCCATTGCGCTAATAAACTTGTAGCAACTCGGTTTGGTAAAGCAATGAAGCAATGAATAAAAACAGTTTCATTAGTAGAGCCCTGATACAACCTTTGGGCTGATCTAAATCAGTACGCTGCTATCTGACTGATCGAGTGTTGATCTAAGTCACGGGGCGCGGCTAACTCACAGATCGAACCCTTAAAGAACTGATAAGCTAATTCACAGATTGCATTGGAATATTAAGTGAGTTAGGTGAAAAACCCTCGAATCAAGGGAGAGATCTAACTAACTCTACTGATAGGCGAGTACGTGGACTGCTGTGCCTGGCATCGCCGGCCTTTAACAGCATGCTATGTTAGACAGGGTTAACAGTTTTTCGTTAGCGCATCTTTTTTCCACCAATCAAATCGCAGTAATGGTGGCTCATGAGAGTATGATACATGCCTGTACTCTCCCTTACTACAATTTGATACAAGAGCATATATTTCATATGTGTTCTCATACACAAGATAATATATCCCAAAGGCCGGTTTAGACGGTACGATTTTCGCCTACAACTATTGTATACAACACTCTCGCGCCATCCTATACGACTCGAGTCGTAGCGTATAAATCAAGCCTACAACTCGCCTACGACAGACACGAGCGTGTTGTATACGATAGTTATAGGCGAAAATCGTATCGTCTAAAGCGGCCTTAAGAAAAAATAATTTTCTAAAACTTCATAGTCTAGGACTGACGAATGAATAAATAGTAGAGAAATTCATTTTAGGGAGCTGAGATGACTAGAAATTACGACAAAAAAGAACAAGAAACCCGAAGAAAATTTTGTAAAGTGAACTTGAACTTAGCTCTTCTACAAATCAATTTTATATCCTAACTTTGAAATAGCCAGCGTTTTGAAAAGAACCAATAATTTTTCGCTAAGTTATATTGTGAATCCCAGTTTGGTTTAGCTTCTAGAGAAGGAMTTGAAATTTGCAGAAAAGTCCAGAAACTATGGCATCGCACTTATGAACATTTTTGCTGAAAGTATTATAATAATATTATGATAATTATGATGTAACAGCGGATTTGTGAACCAAACCTTAGCAAAATAAATTAACCACTTTGTAGCCTTGCGTAACTTCCTCAGTGACGCGAAAATTTTAACTAAAAAATCAGTACTCAAACTTGCATTGTGCGGTGAGTTTTGGTGGATGTTGGTAAGCTTGCTGGCACTATCGGCATAAGCTTGCTCTACTTAGGACCACTTAGCAATCTTTCTCTACAAAGTCTGGACTATATGTCGTTCTTGCCGCAAGAAATTGTATGAAAAAGTCAAGACTAATTTTTACTCGCCGTGCGCTACTGGGGAGCCTTGGTGCTGTTTTGATCGTGTTGGTAAGCTTGGCTGCTCTACTTAGTTGTCTTTCCCTACAAATCTTAAACTATCGTTCTTAGCCAGAAATTTCATGTGAAACGTCAGGACTACTTTTTACTCTTGCGCTGCTCGGGAGTTTTTTTTTTGTGTTTTGGTCGTCAGTGTTGGTAAGCTCGTTGACATCGCCATAAGATTGGCTGCTTTACATAGTAGTCTTTCTCTACAAACGGTTTGAATTATCTTTATTGGCAAGAAAGATCATGAAAAAAGTCAGTGCACTCGTGCACTACTCGGAAAACTTGGTTGTGTTTTAGTCGTGTTGGTAAGTTCGCATCGGCATAATGTTTTGGCTGCTCTACCTCAGCTTGGCCTTCGCTACAAAGTTTGAACGATGGCAGCTGTGCTGATAAATTTTGTCAATCCATCTGAAAGCCTAACTTGACGCATCCGACGATTCACATCCAAACAAAAGTAAGTCAGGACTCAGCACTTGACGTAAAGTTTGTTTCCACTGCAAGGAACTGTCTTCATCCCAGTTATCTAATTTTGAGTGTGTTATGATTTCCGGGACTGAATGCTCAAACAAAACTATCTAAGACATTCGAGCAGTATTCACTCGAGATTGGGACGGAAAAAGCTGTCGTTATTGAGGAGAAAAACAGAGTTATCAAGCGTTGTTGATCAAGAGATAGCGCGCGTGGGAAACTGATTGACTGTGTTCAAGTTCGCGCTTTCTGTTCGACGAAGGCCTTTTTAAATGCATACGTTTTTCGTTTTTAACTCAGAGGCAAGAGTATGGCTTTGAGCGTACACAATAACAAGATAAGGCCGACACTTTTGGTGAGGCGAGCGCTATTCAAGACTAAAAGCAATAAAAACGAGATAGTGTTTACACAGCCTAATTTCTTTATTCGTACAGTATATTTTTTTCTTCTGTGCGATCCGGTGGTATAACGGAAACCATTCTAATGGTTCCCCAATGATATAGAGTAAACCACTTCACACGGGTTTTTTTCCAAATTCAATGTGATAAATATCATTTGTGGTTAATATTGATCTCCGTGAGTCCATCTTATGCCTTTCAAATCACTTATCGTTTCAGCAGTTTTGTTCTTGTTATTGATTTTCGCTTGGTAAATCATCGCTTTTGCTTTCGCTTTGATGTTGTGAGAAAAATCAAGAATCGTTCTTTAGAAGAAAAATGACTTATGAAACTTAACTTTTGTTATGGCTTTGGGATTATAAAAAACTTTACTCGCTTTATGAAAGCAATTATGTGGTGTCGCTAGAAAATTTGCTCAGTTTCGGGTTCGTGAGATTGGACTAAGGCATATAGGCGGTCTCGATCGGCGGTCAGTATTGGTTAAGTAAGAAGGCCACATTAGCTAAGGCATTGCGTTGATCCATGAATGAATGAATTACTCCAAGGCACACTAAATGAACTGGAATCAATAACAAGTGGACTAACTACATTCGAAGAACAATATAACTCACATTGAATTAAATTTTGATCTCCCACTTTATCGGCTTTGGACTTTATAACTCAAAATGATAATCGGCGACGATTTTTAATCTTATTTTCGTAAGTAATTCAGTCGCACAGTGAGTTCAATACAAACCCTCTTGTACTGGACTTTTTGTCCTTTTTTTTATCATATTGCTTTGTTTGGAGCAAAACTACAATTTCCGTCATAAAACCGTCTGGCGATTATGGCTGCATTGTTTCTATGGTGATAGAGAAACATGGTTAGTTTATAGGATAAAATGCCGATCAGTGCTGGACGCGGGGAGAATGGAAGGATTAGACCCATGCACTACTAGAACGGAAAAATATGAATGAAAGAATTAATAAATGAATGAAAAAATGAAAGAAAAAAAGAAAATGAATGAATGAATGAATGAATGAATGAAAAATGAGGGGAGAATGGAAAGAAATAAAAGAAAGTAACGAACTCGAACGAACGAAGGAAGAATAAGGCGCAAGAAGAAAGTGGTTAAAGAAAAGAAAAAGCGTTAAGAAAATTTGAAAAGAACCATCCAAAAATGTCATTCCTATTCGTTACCTATTAAGTCTAGGAGTACATCTCCTACGCGGATATCAAAATGCATATCAACTTCATAACAATTGATTTCTGAGAAATGTTATAAGCGATTTACTTACGGTTTTTGCAGTGCATGGGTCTGGAATGATCTAAGTCAGGGCATGGCTAACCATAGTATGTAATCCTGAAAAAACCTTTGGGCTGATCAAAGGGCATGGCTAACTGACCGGATTGAACTCTAAACAACCTCTGGGCGGATCAAAGTTAGGGCATGGCTAACTTGCAGATCAAACCCTGAAACATCCTCTGGGCTGGTCTAAGTCAGGTCACGGCTAACTATGGTATGTACGGGG
>NW_022261926.1:260114-283732 GCF_009602425.1 Actinia tenebrosa
CTGATAATCAGTATTGTACAGATAAAAGCAGGTATAGCATAAATTCAATTAAGAAACCTTTCAATTTGGGACAGTTTTTTTGATCAGTTACCCCCCAAAAACGCAATGCATTATGAGRATGTGAAAGTCGAGAATTAAAAGAGCTAGTCCCAATAAAGATGTTGTGTTTTTTTAACCCATGAATTGATCCAATCATCCTAGTAATATCGATGGTTTTCTATACTGAATACACGTAGGTTATGAAAATTGTGTGGCCTAGGAAGCTGAGAAGGTACAACCGAAGAGAGTCTGTCAGGAGAGCCAGGACAAAAATAGGAGAAAACAAGTACCACTGCTTGACCAATAACTGTGAGCACTTCATCATGTGGTGCATATTTGGGATCAAAATCAGTCTTCAACTGCAGACTTGGCACAAATGGGCAAGAGAATGTGTCAACTCATTATGTGTTGTTGGCAAGGAGTCATTTGCCCAGGCATCCGGCCGTTTGGTACCGTTTTTGTTAAAAGTGCTCGCCAATGCATCAGATGAGATAGCACTTGGGATTTTGAGCCAGAAATATGCTCCATTTATCATTGGCGTTGCTATCGGTGCGGCTATCGAGACAGGCCTAGTCATTTATGAAATCAAAAAAGCTTTTGATCAGAAAGAAAGTGGAGACCTGACCGAAAAACTCTTCTACGCTGAAGTTATTACGATCATTGCCAAATCGGTGTTCCGTTTGGGACTAGGCGCTGCAGGGTCAGCGGTTGGCTTGGCGTATGGCGGTCCCTGGGGTAGTTTAGCTGGAGGTGCCTTGGGTGCAATTGCTGGAAATCTTCTTGGTAAACTCTTTGGATGGTGTATAAAATATATTCAATCAGATAGCGACTTGGAACAGGAAAACTTCAATTAGCGGTAGACAGGTGACATCTGGTTGAACTTAACAAATAAAGACGAAGAGGGAAAATAACGACTGTGAAGATGATAGGTAGAATGAGACACATTAGATGTAACTACTAAGCATTCAACAGTGATAAACTTTTGGTCCTGCTATAACGTCCGTAGATAAGACGGGGCCATCATTTTCTTATGACGTTGTCATTTGAGCCACGGCGCGAAAGTCAAACCATTTGCAGTTGTTCTCAGAACAGCACAGATATTTGAGACCCTAAAACCTGATTTTCAATTGCGACGGAAATGAAACGGAGTCGCATTCGGAGCCAAAAGCAACTTATGACGAAGTGAAAACCAGAAAACGGAGTCGGAGTGGAGTTAGAAGCGTGTCGAAATCGGAAGGATCGGAAGGTTTCCTTTTTGCTTGTTTTGCAGCGAGAAATTCTTATCACGCATCAAACTGAAGCTCAACGGCCTAAGCCAGTCACTGGTGCACCAATAGACTTTTTTAGCTTAAAGAATCAAACTGATGTTCAACGAACTAAGCCAGTCACTGGCCAGTGCACCAATCGACCATTTTAGATTGCGTATGCAAATCAAATTGTCCATTTCAGATCACATTACAATCAACTCCCAAGAGTGGGATCACATGGTCTAAAATGTGCACAACAAACAACGAAGCTAAAGAGGTGGCTATTCTCAAGGGCGGATCCAGCCAAAATTTTAAGGGGGGAGGGGGCTGATTGAGTTTCTTCCGTCAACAGAACGAAAAACAATATAAAAAAGCATCGTTTTTTTCTGCTGAAGGGGGGGGGGGCTTCAGCCCCCCTTTGCCCCCCCCCCCTGGATCCGCCCTTGATTCTAGATGGCAGCCCTGCCATCACTCTAATAGCTCTTGCTAGCCAAAATGCAATAAATTACAGCATCACCGTTTCATTTATGCTCGCGTTTGTTCTTCCTGTGCCAAAGAATGCTCATTCAAACATAAGCCGCACAATGAAGAAGCATGTGTCTAGATGTACATAAGCTTAATGGGGAGTCCCCTACCACTACCTGAAGTTCAAGATTTGACCCCGCCAAGACAAAACTACATCACCATGTAAGGAACCGTTCTGAAGACTGAGACAAAGCTTTACTCGGTTAGCGTAGTAGCAATGGAAAACAACGGAATCCTGCGTCGCTGCCCTACGACAATAGATTGGGAGAAGATCGAAAGAAGTTCACCCGAAGAGCAGATAGAATTCTTCTCCGAATGGAAGGACAAGTTTGAAGTTGAACTGGTTTCCTCTGGTGGTAAAAATGTGAAAAAAGGTGACCACCTCGCGATTGAAAGATACAAAATTCTCCCGAATGGCAGTCCACTATATACCCATCATGCGATTTGTACTAGTATTCACCGAGATACCAAAATGATTACTCTATCCGAGTATGCCGGGAATATCTCAGGTATACTAGATGTACATCAATCCGGCTTGAAAAGTCTTGCAAAGATAAAGAATAATGAGTACAATGCTGCTGATTTAGAAGAGAAAATGGTAAGTCCATTGCTTAGAAATATTAGTGTCATTCGATTCTCCGGCAATCCTTAGTCTTAATAGTTATTCCAATGTCATTTTTGATTCATTTTTCGGTTCGTCTGTGGTTAATTTTCAAAACAGAGTAGAGAAAAAGCGTCGAAAATACGCATCCGTGAGCACACACACACAGATACACACACACATGACCTTATTGAAAGGCAGACATCAAACGAACTTTTAAAATGCGGCGTGGCTGAAAAATGAGTCTGAAATACATGTATTCAAAGGTTATAAGTATATAATCCTATTAAGACTATTGGAATTGATTCAAATCAACAACAAGAAAATCTTAAGAATAAGCTACTTCGATGTACTCATTTTCCTCGTTTTTTTCTAGCTTTATCTCTGCTGTCGTCAATAGGGGTCAACCTCGTTAATTTATTCACAGACAACATATGAGAGTGAAAGCGCGCCAAAACAACGAATCTGCTCCATTTGTGAGGGGGAAGGGGCGGTGGATGAATGCCTTAGTAACTGTCATGCAATCGAGTATTGGTGCGTGACAATGTAATGAAATTGTCATGCAATTTCTAATACTGGTTTGTCATTTTATCACGTAGCTTGTTTATTGTATTTTTACTTAAAGGCTTACAAAGTCATTTGGCCGAAAGAGTTGAGAAGATATGGAGTCAAAAAGGTAACCAAACGAGCCAAGAAGCGAAAAGATGAACAAACCTACGACCCTTTGAAAAACAACTGCGAACACTTCGCAACCTGGTGCAAATGTGGCCTGAACATCAGCCTTCAAGCCCGACTGTGGTGTCTCTGGGCAAGAAAAATTGTCGACAAAATACTTGCTGGTGGAAATGCCATCATAGAAAGCATTGTGCCTGTATTGCTTAGGGTTTTAGCTACTGTTCCTAACAAAAGCGTGGCAGCATTTGCAAGCAAATCGTTTGCTGAATCACTAATGAGCAATCTGGTCGAGAAAGGCTTTATCAACGATACTGTTATCAGTAACATCAAGGAAATCTTTGACGAGTGGATGATGAAAAATGCTGACGAGCTACTTTATGAGAGGCTTGTGCGGATGATAAAGAAGACAGTTTCTAAGTTTGTGGAGGAGAGCTGCCGTACCGTAGGTTCGATGGCAGATTCAGTTTATCAGTCTGTTAAGAAAGGCTTTGGGTATGATAGTGTCGATGGTGTTGACTGCGTTGATGGTGATGATGGTGATGATGGATGTACTGAAGAGCTTTTTAATGAATTTATCGAATGGTGCAATGATGAATGAAATGAAGCAAGCCATGCAACTAATGATATCGTAGGGGTCAGACAAGGGGTAAAATTACAATATAGAGAATGAATGAGTGAATAAATAAATCAGTGAACGTGAATGTGTAGACACCACTCCACAAAGATGAATACAAATCGTTGTTCAAACGTAGATATAGTTTTATATATAATGCACAAGATGCACTATTATTTTGGAGAACCAGTAATGGAGTAATTCATTCGGAATAGTAGACTAGTTTCTATTCTATATTTGCATGCAGCTCAGTATAATTCTTTGAAATTAAAAGTAGAAAGATATATAGCTTACTTTGTCGTCTTTATCACCTTCAGTGAGACCCAGAAAACTCCAGATACGCAACATTTCTGGCATTCCAGCTTCTGTTGTCAAGAGCTTGTTACAAAAGTTTGAGTTTTAATATTAGTGACTTTGGCGAGTTTGTTTGACGGTCAAAGGGGGCCAGCGCGCACGAGGCCACAGAAATAATCTAATCTTTACATAGATAGGTAGCTTAACATCTTGTAATGAAGTTATAACTGAGAACAAATACAAATGCATCAGTAAGCATACCTTGAACACCTTGTCGTTGTATTCAGTTRTAACCTTTAGACCTTTGAGACCCGCTCGGTGCGTGTTGCATATTGGGAACGAAAATTTTCGCATACACAGCACGCTGGGACATCACAGGGAGCCCAAAGTCAGGGTGTTCAGGATCAGGATCAGGATTTTGCGTTGACCAAGACAAGGATCCCCCTCTAACAATATGTACATAAAACGAAACTTAAAATTTGTTACGGTGCAAAAACATATCGTAATGTTTTTTTACAGAGCTTGTAAGCTGTGACGTATTTCCGTGTACGACTGCTCACAAAAACTGCTAAAATAAAGTGGAAAAGTTCTCAATAATTTTTAAAACATCTAACTGAAATAATTATAAATTTGAAAAAAAAATATCATGTCATGAAGAAAAAGTGAGAAAAGTCTTTGAAGAACTCTTCTTTGTGGACCCGGAAGTCACTGTACTCTGCTGATTATTTTCTACAAAAACCATGCTTGGGCTGCCTGTGTTATGTCCTTGCTTTGCATGTTGGGTAGTATTAATGGTGGACGAACAAGAAACAAAATGCCGAATCCAAACAACGCGAACCAAACGAGCTCTAGTACCGACCCTAAAAGACCGAATAAGATCTTTAGATATAAACCACTAGCTAATAAATCTTCCGATGATCCTACTCCAGACTATATGAACCTTCTTGGCATGATATTTAGCATGTGTGGACTGATGATGAAGGTAAAGATTTGATCTTATTTTAGAAAATGATTCATCTTTTTTTTCTATAAAAACGAGAATTTTTCTAAAAGAACCCAGTGTTTAGATTGCTCTTGAACGCTTCTTTGGTTATCACTGAATAAAGCTATGGTTTTCAGGCGAATATTGTAAATTCTAGACTGAATTTGCCGGTTTATAATCAAGTTGCACCCTAATATTTTTGTAAAAGCGAAGTCCGACCCAACCGCCATGATAAACCCAGCACTATCATATAGTATAAAGGTTAATGTAGCTTATATGCTTAGGCTTTTTTTCTTTAGGAAATGCTGCTATGGACCAGCTATCAATACAAATAGTATTATGTGAAATTCTTTTTTTAAACTTTCTTTGTTGGTCTCTACAGTTAAAGTGGGCGGCATGGGCTGCGGTTTACTGTTCGTTTATCAGCTTTGCTAATGCAAGATCTTCAGAGGACACCAAACAAATGTTTAGCAGTTTTCTGTAAGTATCCCTCCTGTAAAGCCTGGTTCTCACTGGTGATACAAGCCAACACATGCAGACTTTCACTTATCTCCAATCTAGGGCATGTTGTCACAAAATGTGCAACCAAAATGCAAGCATAAGAGAATATTTTGTTTTTCTTGCATTGACTTTGTGCTCGTGCTTATGCTTATGCTTGCACTACTAGTGAGAACCAGTACTTAATAGCATACTTAATGTACCTCTAAGAATATGGATTATGCCTTTTATATAAAGAAAGGAATGCTAGTATTCAAAAGTTCAAAAGAAGCATCAACAATCCCTATATTCCAACTCATTTATATTTAAACGTTCCCCTAGTAGGCTGTAAAATATGAAATTTATATATTAAAAAGTATATAAATGCACACAGTTAAAATGTCAGTTGACATTTAAAACAAATGAAATGATATGACCCTAAAGTAGTTTTAGTGAACTAACATGAAACCGCCACCCCCACCCGGTTAGCTCAGTTGGTAAGAGCGTTGGTCTCTCAGGGTCTTAAAATAACTGAGGAGATTAAGGTGCTGCCATTGTAATAATATCTGCAAATGGTTAGACCTTCAAGTCTTCTCGGACAAGGACTTAAAACCGTAGGCCCGGTCTGTCTTCACTATATAACTCTGTATAAGGCGGACATAAAAGAGCCACTGAAGACGCTGGTGATGACCATCTTCAGTACCTGTGCTAAACACAAGAGGGCCACAAGTTAATCAGTTACCAAAATTACTGTCACTCGTCACCCTCATTAAATAAAGTCTTCAATCAATCAATCAAAACATATTGCATATTTCTACCACAGATTGTCAGTTTCAGCAGTCGTCATGTCTTATCTACAAAACCCTCAACCTATGGCAGCGTCATGGTGATACAAGGAGCGCTGGACACAAAGAAAGGAGTAACATATAATAGAATATCTTTTCTTGCTGTATCCTGTAATAATGCTACTATTGACACAAGCCCATGGGACCTACTGGCCTTGAGTTAGATACTGTGAAGTTAAATATGTTTGTGGTTAAAAATTATGGGATTCCACTGTATTGATTATATTGATCAATATTAAATGCTCTCTTTCCCATTTCTTTGTACAATATCCATTTTTAGTCCAAAATACAATCCATTATTTTCTAAGTTGATATTTATTTGTGCTGTTGAGGTTTTGACTTCTTATGTTTCTAACAAAAAGATTGTCACTTAATATGTTAAAATACATAAAGCATATCACAGACTGTCAAATATTGATCTTTATGTCAATTATTTCTGAAAATGTTTCATCAATCTTTAACTGAGCCTAACCAAAAATAAGCATTGAAAAATAAACCCACATTTTTCAAGAAATAATTTGTTTCTTAACTCTTATTTCTCTTGGTTTTACAATGAAAAATTGAATGATACATCTTTTATTGAATTTATTTATATAGAGATATAAATTAGTAAGTAGTTTAGTAGTAAGTGTAGAATTAGAAGTAGATTGTTTCCTATTAACTTGTTAAAAGATGTTAGGGAGCACAGATAATAGGCACTTCCATGGTTTCCTGTGACTACTGCCCTGGAGCCACCATCACATGTGAGTAAAAAAATCATTGGTTCTCCTCTCTGATTTCCTGCTCTCTGGTTTCCTGCTCTCTGGTTTCCTGCTCTCTGGTTTGCTCTTCTCTGGTTTCCTCCTCTGTGGTTTCCTCCTTTCCTTTCCTCTTGAGGTTTACCTTAAGTTCCCTAGCTTTGTCTTGAAAARTACTAGTATTATTATTTTTGCACACATATTTACAAATTTTGATTATAATGAAGAGAGAGAAAAGAACAGATAGACAAGTGAATTAATTTAGTGTGTAGTGATACGGTTAAAGTAGTTTAAACTTTTTCGAATTAACCGTCACTTAGCCTGTGTACAGCCACTTCCCACCCTTCACCCCTACAGGGAAACGTTTTTTTTGGAGGGGGGAGGGGTGGCAATCACTGTACACAGGCTAACCGCCACTAAACAGAAAATTTTTTTAAATGTTTTAAATGTTGGAATTTATTGGGCTTTTAACTAGATTGGATTTAAGATATATATGGAGAAATAGAAAGTGCRCACATTTGCTCTCATAAAGCACAAGCTCCAACCAATCAAAAAGCAAGATTTAGAAATTCCTAATATTATAATTTCTTTTTGGTGTAAGTGTTTAATTTTCCAGCATTTTTATCAAGCCATTATGGAGTGGCCTAGTTACATGGTGTAGTTGCAGATACTATTGTTAACACCTCTGACAATACTGTATATACTCGTATAACTACATACAATAATCTGATAATGCAACAAGTGAATAAGAAGAAAACTTACAACACTGTGTAAAATAAGTTTGTAACTATACATGACTTGTGTGTTCAGTTACAAAAGAGTTTTTCTTGGTCTAATGCCCTCCCTACTCTCCCCTCCCCAACTATAGGTTATGTTGCTTCATATTGAGTTAGTTGTGCAGAAATGATTAGGATTAAACCTTGTCGTAATTCCAATTCCATCTGTGAGTTAGCCGTGCCCTGACTTAGATCAGCCCAGAGGTTGTTTAAGGGTTCTATCTGTGAGTTAGCCATGCCCTGACTTAGTTCAGCCCAGAGGTTGTTTAAGGGTTCTATATGTGAGTTAGCCATGCCCTGACTTAGTTCAGCCCAGAGGTTGTTTAAGGGTTCAATCTGTGATGCCCTTGCCTAGACTTTAATCAGCCCAGAGGTTGTTTTACGGTAAAGATAATACTTAAAGGTCTAGCTATAGGTCCTTTTTATATACTAAAGAAGTTTCTAGGTCTTGCGGTATATATTGGTCCTGAAAGAGTGAAATATGGACTGGAAATTAACTGTTTCATTTTGGAAAATTAAATTTAATGAACTGAGAATGGAATCAGAACAATAGAAACGAGGATAAAAATACCAACATTGGGATCCCCCAAAACGGTTTTTGAAAAACGTTATGCGACCAAGAAACCGTGTTAACAAGTTAAGAAACAGTGTTTGTATGCAATTGGTTTTCGCAATTCAAAGGAAATTTGAAATCCCACTAAGCAAACAAGACAGTTTCGCTTCCTCATTAGTATTTTCTTAATTAATTTCTCGTTTGTTCTGCCTAGTTGGCAAAATACTCATTACTTTCAACTTATTTTATTTGTGTAATAAACAGTACTACATTTTTTGTAATAATTGGATATAAAGTCTCTCTGTGTTTGTATGACTTGGTAAATATTTCAAGTTTCTGATTGGATTATCAAATCAATCTTGACGTTCATTCTGAAACAGCTTTGTTGCTATGAAACCAGACTGAATTTAAGGTTTCAATTTCTCATTTTTGATAAAAATTCCTTTTTTCGCTCGTTTTCTTATCTTATTTTTCAGACATAAAGACGATTGCAATTCCCAGTTTTCACTTTGCTTTCCTTACGAACTCATGATGAGGCAAATAAAGCTGCATAAAGTGCTGCAGTGACACTAACATGGTTCCCCAGTCAATCAATTCAGAATTCAAAAACAAAATATGAAAAAAAAGATTTTGTTATAGAAATAGAATAAATACGTATGAACAAAAGACATCTCGGTATGAATAACTCTATTACTTTACAAAGACAATTCTGCCAGTTAAATTGACTCCCTGGAAATGTTTTGTTACAACTTACTATTTACATAGGTGTAAAACGACTCAAATCCTTAATTGTTTCAATCACTTAGGCGGTTCCTGTCTTAAACTTGTCAAAAAAATCTCTAGCCACCTTCAAAGACAGTATTTGGATTGTTTCTTTGCTTTTACGTAGCACTGAGTCGGATGAGTTGGTAAAGAGTTGTGTTCCACGTTGGTACAGTCGTCGAAGGTTCTCCCAGAAAGAGTGGTATATCCGACACTGAGTTCCGGCAAAATGAGAGAATTAATTCTGCTATTCTGCCTGGCTTTTGCTTCTATCTACAAGTAAGTTTTGCAATTTTATAAAACAACTAAAGAGCCCCAAAAACTATTTATTCGTAGTAAAATTTAAAAATTCTAGTTACAATGTAGCTCACAGTTATACTGATCTGTATTTTGTGACTTACTTCACAACAATTTCATAAAAGCTGTTCAACAATTATCAAAAAGCTCATCCTTTTAATAGTCCAAAACTTTTTAAATAGTTTTTATCTCACGAAAATTCTTCCAAATTATCTTTTTTCAATTTAAAGTCCACGCTGCTCAAATGAAAACTAAAGCTAGATCAAAAAGTAAAACCAAAAAACTATAGAAATCTCAGTCTAACGTGCGCAAATTCTAAATTCACACTCGCAATGCAAGTTCTAAATTCACACTGATCATCTATTTTAAATTCAAATCCAATCATTATCGTTTATTCAAAACTTTTAATTTTTCGTTATTGTGCAAGTTGGATACTTTTTGCTCCTCTTTTTCATTTTTCCGCAGTCTTATTTCCCCTTTCCTTTTCTCAGTTTGTTTTCGTTCGTTTTTACTGGAAAGCAAATGTTGCTGCAAAAAAAAAAATCACGTCAATTTTAAGGGTTTTTTTCATTTTCTTTTTCGGGTTTTCTCGCTATATAAAAGTTAACTTTTCGTGAACTTTAGATTTCTCTGATGACCAGTAACTAAGTGATTTTCCACCAAAAAAATCAGCGTTTGAAATTTTTCTTTTTCTGGCTGGACCAGAGTTCATCCTAGTCTGTCATGCACCGACATATTTGCTAATAGAACCATTTGTTCATTGTTTTCAGACCCATACAAGGATCCAGTGGAGGTAAGCTGGTTAAACATAGTATTTTATCTGTCCAACATCATCTGATTTTCATGATCTGTGTTTATGTGGATCTTAGATAAAGTTTATCAATGCACATATTTTTTAGTATTGAACAGTTACCTAGGAAACTATGTACACGATGAGCCCAGGCCTTAATGAGGTTGTGGAACGGCGCCCTCCCTGGGCTAATTGGCTTAACCGTGCAGGGTTCACACGGTCATGGAAATAGAATACACCTTTCCTGAATTCGCTTGACTGACCACGAAACAATGGTTTGAAGTCGAGACTGAACTTGATTCTTTTTTCATCAAGCCCAACCTCGACTTGAAACCATTGTTTCGTGGTCATCCAAGCGAAGTCTATTCAGGTTTCTTTTCTTTTCTTTTCTTTTCTTTTTTTTTTTTTTTTTTTTTTTTNTTTTTTTTTTTTTTTTTTTTTTTTTTTTTTTTTCCCCTTTTTTGTCATTTTTTATAGTACTTCATTCAATAATTACCATAAAGACGAACATTTCAAATACGATCAATAAGAAGAAAATATGGGACATGGAATTAAAATAAAATGTCAAGGAAGCGTTTTGGAAAAGTCATGAATTTTAATAGAATGAAAAAAATATCATTCATCGTGGAAAAGTAATAAATGATACTTGTTCGTTTGTCTCACGATTGATGGTCATTTGTAGAGGACCGCGACGTTTCGACTGCAAACTGCTAGTCTTCATCAGGCGATGGTGTAGACTGGATGGTGCGTCTTTTATATACGCTCGTCGGATAATCTGCGTCGTGATTGGCTGATCGGTTCATGTTCTTATTGGACAGTTTCATCCACACCCTTGGCACCCTTTGACTTTTCTGGGAGAGATGATTTTAAGACACATTTGATAAGTTTTGCTAAAAAGCCCGATAATAAAATAAAAGTACCCGATACGCCTCGTGTTTGGTGTCGATCCTTCAAAGTCGAACCTGAATCTGTAATTTATTTTAATATTGTGGTGTTATTTTCAGCCAATTGTCCAGTGAAAACAAGGAATCGTGGATGCTGTGTGTTCCCATTCGTGTACAAGGGGGTAACGTATAATCAGTGTATCAAGGGTCACTCGGTATGGTGCTCACAGACCCCAAACTACGATAAAGATGGCAAATGGGACTACTGTGTTGGTAAGGAGGCTATAGATCAGCTGTCTCCTCAAGAAAAGGAAGATACACCCATTCACCAATCCACTCATTCACCCGTCCACCCATTCACCCGACCACCCATTCACCCGTCCACCCATTCACCCGACCACCCATTCACCCGACCACCCATTTACCTGTCTACCCATTCACTCGACCACCCATTTACCCGACCACCCATTTACCTGTCCACCCATTCAACCGACCACCCATTCACACATCCACCCATTTGCCTGACCACCCATTTACCTGACCACCCATTCAACCGACCACCCATTCACCCGACCACCCATTCACCCGACCACCCATTCACCCGACCACCCATTCACCCGACCACCCATTCACCCGACCACCCATTTACCTGTCCACCCATTCAACCGACCACCCATTTATCCGACCACCCTTTTACCCGACCACCCATTCACCTGTCCACCCATTCAACCGACCACACATTCACCCGACCACCCATTCGGCCGACCACCCATTCACACATCCACTCAAATACCTATTAACCCATTCACTCAACCGTCCATCCATTCATCCACCCATCCACTCATTCGCCCAATCACCCATTTACTCATCGACTCATCCATTCATCCATTCATCTTCTCATCCATAAATCCATCTATACATCCTGAGCAAAAAATTTGTTGTTTTGTTTCTCCAGGTCTTGAGGGTAAGATAACAGCAGACGACAAAGCCTGGGTGTACGGTAATGGACAGTATATGGGCAACGATAATGACAGATGGAACGTTATTAAAAGGTAATCCTTGTTCTTACAAATGCGCTGTTTCTAAGAAAAAGATTAATGCTCACATTAAAAAAACTCACAGTTCGGAGGTGCCGTGCCGTGACCGTGACCTTGACCGTGAGATTGCCATGCTCGAGCAGTACTACAAGTTACGATTTATTTTTTTCATAGTGTTCAAGTGAAAGTCCGTGAAATTTCAAATCGCTTCTTTAATAAACGTTCTTTAATTTAGCCACATCCCGGCCTTATTTCAGACCAGAGGTTTGTTCCAGGGTTCGATCTGTGAGCTAGCCATACCCTGACTTAGATCAGCCCATGAGAGGTTGTTTCAGGGTTCGATCTGTGAGCTAGCAATACCCTGACTTTGATCAGATTAGCCCAGTGGTTGTTTTAGGGTATCCGGTACAGTATAAACAATTTGAAGGTTAACGATGAGTCTTTCTTTAAACTTTTCCGGCTTCAGTTACATGTTTGGCACTGACATCGAAGTGGTTGCAATCCTCGTCAAGAACACAGGAGGCCCATCAGGACTTATGGCAACCTTCAGCAATGGAATCCGAACAGACTCTTCCTGGAAATGTACCACCACTACTTACAAAAATTGGCATACCACAAACTTCGACGACAGTTCCTGGCCACATGCAGTGGAACATGCACTCAACGGTTACACGGTCAGGGACATTCCCAGAGATGTCAGGTGGATTGGTGTGCGTGATCCTAACGCTAAGCAGTTTTATTGCAGGCGCAGGATATCAGTCAAACCTCAGCTGCCGCCATCGAGCCCAGGTGAAGTATCACTTTATAAATACATTTTTAAAAATCCATCAGTTGTAGAACTTGGGCCGATATTTAGTACTCAAAGCCTTGTACGGGGGCGGATTTAGGGGTGGCGCCGATGGGGCCACGGCTTCCCTTTTTTGGAAACTTATTAACAAATTAAAACTTTTGGAAATTTATTTAAAAATTGTATTTGCATACGGTCTTGAAGGTTTTCTCTCAGGACGAAGTTTTTCGACCCATCTTTGATTCCTGGATCCGCCCCTGTTGTGCGGGACCTCATTACCTTGGGCGTAATGTTTTCCCCTTGTAGACCACGTGTCATTCTCTTGAGATTATTTGTTTGAGTTAACGTTGTATCCATTTCTATGAGTAATATCTTCTCGTGCGCAACCGTTAAAAAAAGAAATGAGACTCTTGGGAATGAATGACACGTGGTCTGTGGTAGGAAAACATTATGCCCGGAATAAAGATCATACTACCACAGGAAAGACTACTTTAATCAGCCGAAAATCGTACCAAAATGGTTCAACAAACATGATATTTTTTCCTTCTCATTCTCCAGCTTGCAATGAAGCGTTAGGTCTGGAAAGCGGATGGATAGAGAACTCAGCCGTCACTGCCTCGTCCAACTGGGACGCACAACACATGGCTTGGAGGGCACGTCTGAACATCGAGAAACAAGGCAGCTTCACTGGAGGCTGGAGTGCAAGGACTAATAATGTCAACCAATGGATACAGGTATGACCGGAATTTTTCCAGTTAACAACAAGTTTGACCTGTTCTACAGGATTGATTTTACAACATTTTATTATATAGTTAGGATAGTACGCGCGCGCTGATTGGTCAACAACTGACGCCATCTGCGCGCGCGAAGTGCTGCTAGATCCTGCGTTCGTAAATAAATTCAATACCAAAATAAAATTAGTGACTATACAGCACAGTTCAGTTCAATGAAAAATAGTTTTCAGACATTCTGTGCATAATATACATAACACCTAGTATAAAATCTAATCTAAACTAAACTAAACTTTAGATTAGATTAAAGAAGAAACCGGTTTAATCAAGTAAATCCAGATTTTAAGGGTGTTTTTTGGTATTTTTTCCCCCATTAGGTGGATTTTGGTCGTTCTACTCGCGTAACAGCCGTGGCAACCCAGGGTCGTCAAGACTCAGATCAGTGGGTGACCAGATACACCTTGTCATATGGTAACAACCCAAATGATTTGTCATCCTACAGGGTCAATGGATACACTAAGGTACGCCACTAGAGTGCAAACCATATATATCCATGAAATAGTACCAACTATCTACAGTACAAAATAGCACCCATGAAACACCACTAAGGTACACCACTAGAGTGGAAACCATATATATCCATGAAATAGTACTAACTATCTACAGTACAAAACAGCAGCAAATGAAACACCACTAAGGTACACCACTAGAGTGCAAACCATATATATCCATGAAATAGTACCAACTATCTACAGTACAAAATAGCACCAATGAAATAATCGAAAACAAAAAAAATACATGTGTTTAGTGCTATTTAGTTTTGCAGTATTTCACGGATATATGGTCTGCACTCTACCACCACTATCACTATCAAGAAATCTTGTTCGCGGGGCATTGTTTTCAATAGGCTAAGCAAATCAACAATTAGACCCCTAGACCGAGTGGTCTACGAGGCTTTGCACCGTCACGTGATGGCAGCCATGGCAGGAGGCAGAAACAATTGAATTTGGTCTTTGTCTAATCTGATTTACATGAGAAAGATTTCAGTTTCCCAGGGGCAAAATGACTCTATTGTTGTGCCTCTTGTCATGGCTGCCATCACGTGATGGTGCAAAGCCTCTATAGTCAATAAATCATAATTCCTAGGAATAATTGAATCTCGTCTAATATGATTCTTATGAGAAGGAATTAAGTTTTCCTGGGGCAAAATGACCAGTCTATTGTTGTGCCTCTTGTCATGGCTGCCATCACGTGATGGTGCAAATAAATGCCTCTCAATAGCTCATGAGCAGTTTCGCCGAAGGCCATTAGGACGAGAGGACTACTCCCATACCCATACATGAGTACAGTGGAACTGATGTAAATAGAATTTTATTATGGTTTTGTTCTTGTTTATAGCAATTTAATGGCAACACGAACAGAAACACAGTCGTGAAGCATACACTGTCACCAGCAGCTGAGGGTCGATACATACGACTTCACCCCAAAGCGTGGAAAGGCCATATATCAATGAGAATGGAATTCTATGGATGTTACATGGGTAAGAGAAAAACCTCTCTACCTTTCCCTCATTGTTCGAAATTATAAAGTCCACTAATTGGATATAATAATTATTTATTTCTTTACCATCCTCTTGCTTGCTCCCTACCTTCTCCTGCCTTGTTTCTCTTGATCTCTTCTAAAGAGTATATAATGTTTTATTACTGTATGTCATACTACGAGAGCATGCAGTAACTGTTTGATTTCCCTCCTAAAGCTTGCAAGGTCGATATTGGTATTCTCATGGACGAGTCTGGCAGCGTCAGCCCTGAGGACTGGGTTAGAGAAAAGAATTTCGTCAAAGATCTGTCYGATCACTTCGAGTTCGGTCAAAAAGCCGCACAGATCGGTGTCATCTCGTTCAGCACCAGAGCAAATATGGATATCCAACTCAACAGCAACAACAATGGAAACTCCTTCAAAAAGGCTGTAGATAGGATACGCCAAGCTCGTGAGTACGAGTCACGTGACAATCTTGACACGTGATCTATATGAATCACATGACTGCTTTCACACCTGATAATATTCACACGTGATCTTTTTAAATCACATGAGTGCCTTCACACAAGTCACATGACTATTTTTGACACGTGATCTGTATAAGCCACGTGATCTGCATAACTTATATGCCTAGTCGCATGACATCCCTGACAAGTGATCTTTAGTCTTAGTAGGCATATCAAGCCATGTGATCTGTAATGAAAGAGAAATTATTACATAATGCCGGCTACCGTTTTATTATAACTATCATTAAAGTGATGGGTTGTTGTTGTTGATTTTAGGTGGTTGGACGTACACAGCCACAGCCTTGAATCTCGCATACAACCAACTCTTCCATTCATCTAAAGGCGCAAGATCTAATGTTGCCAAGGTCAGTGTTCTATCGCCTTCAGGCCCCGTCCACACGTATCCGGAAATTTTTGCATCCGCAAATATTTTTTTTGCGGATACGAGTTGCGTCCACACGTGTCCGCAAATTTTTGCGTCCGTATCCGCAAATTTTACGAAAACGGATACGTGTGGACGGTGAAAACGATTCGAATAGGCTGCGTGTGGACGCAAACATTTTCGTATCCGCAAAAAATAATTTGCGGATACAAAAATTTCCGGATACGTGTGGACGGGGCCTCATATACGTGTAGATATTCTGATTCGCCGCCATTATGCTAAGGGACCGGTCATCATTTATAGCTTGGGGGAGGGGGAGGGGGCGGGGGAGGGGAGATGCGGGATCGCCGAGTTCTGTTGCACCTCTTATAGTCCTTATTCCCTGTACTATCTCCTGACATACATTTGAATTGACTTTTCTGGACAGGTTTTAATCGTAATCACAGACGGCTTCACCACAAGTGGAAAGGAAAGTCTTAGAGCTCCAACAAAGCGTCTCAAAGATTCTTCAGTGAACATCATCTCAATAGGTGTAGGGAGTAAAATCAACAAGGCTGAGCTGGAGCTAATGGCGACTACCCCGATCAACTCCCATGTGTTTTATGTCACTCAAATGGAACAGCTCAAGGATTTGATTAGTTCTATCACGACCTCGTCCTGTTCTTGTGAGTATTCAAAGTCCATTTGAATTAGCAATTAATGCCATGGGGATAAATGAAGGAATTTATTTATAAAGGAACACATGTGCTTTACCAATGCACCCTGCTTTAGTTGCAGTCGGAAAGGAGTAGTGACCCATGAATTCGGAACTGATCGCATCRCGCGCTCGGCTTTGGGCTTGTCCCGGGTCAGAGCGGTTCCCCATACCTTAATTACGTGTTATTAATAACAATACCTATAACAATAACTAATAACAATAACTAATAACAATAACAAGGGCAGAATAGAGCGTTTTTACGTGACGTCACAGCGGCCATTATGGGGTACCAAAACAATACATTTTCTATCCTCCGGGAATTGAACTCTATTTTTATGCAAATACTGTGCAGAAAGTTTCTATTGTTTATGGCTGCCTTCTCACGTGAGTGAAAACGCTCTATATCACTATTCTTATCAGTAATATATAGGTCATTCCCTTGAAAATAGGATTACCGTTAAATCCCGGTTATAACACCCAGGCTTTTGCTCATTCGTTATTGACGTACCTCATCAAAAAACACCATATAAAACAATAATATTCAAGGGAATAATGCACTTAATCTATTGCCTTATTAACCAAGGTATATCGGTTTCAGCGTTCACTTGCAGATACGTGACATGTGACTATGGAACGTGGGGAGCCTGGTCCAAGTCATGTGGTCAAGGCATGACACGCATTCGAAAGTTGAGCAAGACTAACTGGCACACGACAGAGAAACAGGGTGGATGTGCTGGAATGAAACAGACGTGTGATGCACAGGTCACAGAAACCAAGAATGACAACTGTATGTATTATCTGTCAATCAGTGAATAAATGAATGGGAGAATGAATGGAAGAGCATGTGTGGGGATAACCCTGAAACAGCCTCTGGGCTGATCTAAGTCAGGGCACGGCTAACTCACAGATCAAACCCTGAAACAACCTCTGGGCTGATCTAAGTCAGGGCATGGCTAACTCAAAGATAGAACTCTGAAACAGCCTCTGGGCTGAGCTAAGGCAGCAGGCACGGCTAACTCACAGATCGAAGGAACGACCAACTTACATATTGAATTGATATTTAACAACGACTGAAAGAAGGAATGGAGGAGGGAAGGAGAATAAAAGGAAAAACGAAAGAAAAGGTAGAAGGGAGAGAAGGGAATAGACATGTCGTACTATATGCGCTTGGTTTTCAATTTCAGGTCCATGTCGTTACGTGTCATGTTCGTGGAACCAATGGGGTGCATGGTCAGCCACATGTGGTAAAATGACAAGAATTCGTACCAGTAAAGTCACGCAACACACCGTCACGCGACCAAACTGTGACGGTCTCCAAACTACTTGCCCTTCTCCTGAATCAAAGAGCATTTATATMTCATGTAAGTAGATCTATACTGACTTCATAGTCTTTCTCTTTAGGCCATATATCCTTTGTTTTCTATCATCTCCTATAATTATCCCTTCTCCCCTATAGGCTGTAAGGCTGAGGTGGGCATCATGTTGGACGAGTCAGGTAGTGTCATTGACGAAGACTTTAAGCGAGAGAAGGACTTCGTCAACGCTATGGCAAATGGCTTCGGCAACTATGGTCCAGATGGTATTCAAATGGGTGTGATAACGTTCAGTACAGGCGCTGCTGTCGATATCAAGTTGAACCAGTACAGGAATAAACAAGACTTTGTTAACGCCGTTAACCGTATTGTGCAATTCCGTAAGTATTTCTATAGGCGACGACAAATGAACGACAAAAGCGCGAAAGCCGTGGGATTAGGCATAGACAACGCTTCGTACAAGCATGGTTTGCGCTGTGCCGTGACCGTGACCGTGCCTTGACGTTGTCGGTGCTGTCATCATGCTAGGATGGCCATAAGTAGTATTGTCATTCTTATGATTGAAATTCTGTTTATTATTTGTTTACTGGATTCTGTTTGATGCTTGTACACAGGAGGATGGACCTACACCAATAAGGCTCTTGATCTTGCTCGTACCCATCTCTTCAAGCCTGGCAACGGGGTACGAAAGGGCGTTACCAAGGTAAAGGAAAAGAAATACTGAGAGATGAGAAGGCATACGGACGGACGGACAGACAGACAGACAGACAGACAGACAATCAGACAGACAGACAGACAGACAATCTGACAGACAGACAGACAGACAGGCAGACAGACAGACAGGGAGATACTATAGTCATGTTGATGACATTTGATAAAAAACGAAATTCACTCTTCCCAACCCGTTGTCCTTTGCAGGTTCTCGTCATTATCACAGATGGAGTCAGTACACCGGGAATAGCCAGCCTTAAAGAGCCAGTCAGATTGCTCAAAGAAAGTCACGTGAACATTTTCACGATAGGCATTGGTCGGCGTATTAACAAACGGGAGCTTGATTTGATGGCGTCTCTTCCTACAGAATCCCACGTCTTCCAAGTAGCCAGCATGTCTGAGCTTCCAAAGCTACTACAAAGAATCAGTGACTCATCTTGTCAAGGTATGCAATGTTTTCCCTGTGGACAAAAGGGAATAACCCCTATTATACTTCAAAAAGTCTTGAAATAAATAACAAGAAGTGATAAAGTGATAATAATATTTTTATACCTAGCTTTTACCTGTAAATACGTGACTTGCGACTACGCTCCTTGGTCAGCCTGGTCAGCGTCGTGTGGTAAGGGCATGCGTCGTACACAAAGACTCGTCAAAGTTAACCAGCATACAAAGCAACAACAGGGCGGTTGCTCAGGCCTGCAAACCACGTGCGAAGCAACTAAAACCGAGAGCAAGGATATGAAGTGTAAGTCTTTAGGATCCGTCAGCATTACTTAAATCACTCGCGCGCTTTCTCTCAACAGCCTGCTGTGCATGCGCCAGTTTTGAGACGCGGACGCGTCGGCTTTCCGCCTAATGGCACTCATTTGTCGCAGGAGGACTGAGCAATGCTTAGGTAGACACTACCCACTGTAATATATAAACAGAAAACACGGTAAACATATTAAAAATACGATTAAAGAATTCTGAGAAACTAAACCAAGTGGAGTAAAGCTCTTGTCAAATAAAATGTTCCCAGGTAGCATTTCAAACATTTGACATAAGTTGGCCTCTAAGATTTCCATTCATTACCTTGTCTAATATAATTGTGCATATTTGATATTGAAGGTCAATGTCGTTAACGTCGAGTGTTCCTTAGATTTCCATCCCTGGCATTACCTTGTCTAATATAATTGTTCATATTTGATATTGAAGGTCAGTGTCGTTACGTCGAGTGTTCGTGGAAGCCGTGGGGTGAGTGGTCAGCTACGTGTGGGACGGCGACAAGAAGACGTGAGAGTCTGGTGACTGTTCACGTGACTGACAGGCTGTCTTGTAGCGGGCTGCAAACGACATGCCCTGCCCCTGAAGTAGTGACAAGGACAACCAACTGTAAGTCAAAATATATAGCAATTTCAGCAATTCTCAATCGATAGCTGGTTGGGTTGGTAGAAGTTGGTCGGTAGGTTGGTCGGTTGGTGGTCGCTTTACAAAGGTTAGCCTAATGGGTCTAGTTTTTCTTTTAAAATGATTGCCAACCCCCTGACATTATGACTAATTATGCTGTTATAGTCTCCGCACTGTTTCCAGACACTCTATTGCTGTATCTCAAAGCTTAATTGTTCCCGCGCTTTTCTCAAACCACAACAGGTCCATGTAAAGGAATCTCATGCACGTGGAACGTGTGGAGCATGTGGTCAGCTACGTGTGGTCGCGCGCAACGACGACGAACAATCAAATCCACGCCCATCATCCAGAACCTGCCTGACTGCTCTAAAGTCCCACAGACATGCAGCCAGAGACCAGAGATAGAAACAAGGACTACAAACTGTGTGTGTGCGTACGTGGAGTGTGTATGGAATCCTTACTCTGCGTGGTCTGCAACTTGCGGAGTCGTGACAAGAACAAGGACCATCAAGACTATCAGGCAAGTGATCATGTCTTGATTGGGTCCCCCAATAATACGGCTGGTGTAAACACACCGGTGCAAATGTTGCTTGCATACAACCATGTCCCCTTTACAGTTCCCTGCGCCATCTTGAAAGGTAGTCGTGCCTTTGCATGGAAGCGAGACGAACAGTGAGCATGCAATGATAGAGACATGTGAATAATTGTCCAAGGCGTTGGGGAAGGTCTCTATACGGCTACCTTTCAAGATGGCGCAGGGAACTGTGAAGGGCACTATTGCCGATAAGCCACTCTTTCAATGTTAATAAAATAAGCTCATTAATAATACAAGTCGAATTTACACAATGAAATTTAATGCGCGCGACGTTGCATGTGTGTCTGTCTGGGCCTTGAATAGCCAAGAGATTCTTGATTTCAGGATATCGATAAAATTTGAACTTTTTTTGCTTAAATGTACTCGAGTTTAACCAGCATTTAAAGACTAGTTTGAATCAAAAATATGAAATCTATAAAAGGGAATCTATAGTGATTTCAAATCGTATGCTTCTTTTTTTTTCCTGCCAGGAAGACCATCAATAAACCCGACTGCAGTGGCTTAAAACAGGAATGCACTGAGAAGCCTCAGACTGAAAGACGAGAAGTCAAATGCACCTGTAAGTTTGTCAAGTGTACACAGAACCCGTGGACTGACTGGTCTGCTACGTGTGGAAAAGCAACGAGACAGAGAACATGGAAGGTATTGAAATACTTGAAATATGGAAATGTCTTTACGATGCGTGTTTTCTGTCCTTTTTTATCAGTCTTATGAAATCTTCAAAAGCCAAAATATGGGCCATGGAGGGTACCAGGGAGGGCAAAGGATTATTTGTCAAATCAAACAGTTCCTAATACCCAGTCTCCTATTTCATAATATCTTACGGTAATCAAAATGGCGGCTGGTGACTGATTAAGACAACACCGATTTGCATGTATGCTTTGTGTTTATTAATTTCAATTGCTGATAGGGCAAGAGGAAGCTTTTCTGGTACATGTAACATAAAATTTTCAATGTAAAGTTATATTTCAGGACGAATTTTGAAAAGGTTAACTCGAAATACGAATCCATTTTGAAGCCGTCGTGGAACTTTTGGCGATGCAACAAAAATGCTTCTGATTGGTTAATAGTAACCGGAAGTGCGTGCGCGAGAACACCTGGTATAGGTTGAGAAGATCTCGCCTCCCCTCCGCCCTACAATATCTGGACGAGCAGTGATATTGTGCATTGTGATTGGTTCAAATGATATCGCGGACTGTGATTGGTTCAAATGATATCGCGTACTGTGATTGGTCCTAATGATGTCCTCAATGCCGTACCGTGTCTTAAAATGGACTCATATGAACTCTGCTCTATCTTCAGACTCTTCTCTGCTGTGCAAATAAAACTACTTCATTAAACAAATATTCTGGTTTCTCTTAGACAACACAAGTAACAGAAAATAGACTGACCTGTGACAACCTGCCACAATCCTGCCCTGCACCAGAGGTGGAGAATCGTGAGACCAAATGCACCTGTAAGTTTGTCAAGTGTACGAAGAACCCGTGGACAGACTGGTCTGCTACTTGTGGGAAAGCAACGAGACAGAGAACATGGAAGGTACTAGGACTAGTTTCTCTTAAAGCCCACATGCAAAGAAGTCACCATAGGAGCTAAAAACTAGTGTAAGACACACAAGATCCTCCATAGGAGTTTAACATCACTGACACTGGTGACACATCGAGTGTACTGTTCATAGCAAGGGGTTAATCATCTATGGTCTAGAGGCCGACTAACCTCTCCTTAGGCTTCAGCCGAGCTTCCTGATCAGTCTGTAAATTCAGCAAAGGAGTCTAGAGCACTCCAAAGTCTGGAGTTATGGTATAGTCCCCCTAAATTTAGGAACTGATCTCAAAGCGCTATAATTAGTTGCATTGATAATAATGATACATAACAATTCTTTCTTAAACTTTTCACATCATCGCAATTGTTAGACTACCCAAGTGACTGAGGACAGACTTAACTGCGACAATCTACCACAATCCTGTCCAACCAAACCAGAGGTGGAGAGTCGCGAGACCATGTGTTCGTGCAAGACCGTCGACTGTGTGCCAGGGGCATGGGGTGATTGGTCAAATGACTGCGGTGATGTTACAAGGCGTAGGAACATCACCGAAACGGCTAAAGTTGTGCAGCAGTTGAGCTGTCATGGGTTACCACAGAAGTGTGCAAATACATTCGAGGAAGAAAATAAGACACTCCCAGATGCATGTGAGTACAGGTTAAAAAACATTTTTGGGAGACCTTTAGACTTTCCTGAATTTGCTTGAATGACCAAGAAACAATAGCTTCAAGTCGAGGTTAGACTTGATAAAACACAGTAAATGTATGAACACAGCAAGTCCAACCTCAACTTCGAGTCATTGTTTCGCATTGAGAAAGGTCTATTGCTGGGTTTCAATCAGTCGATAAGTCTTTGAATCATAATCTGCTCCAAATGGTGGTCAAACATTGACCACCATGTGCTTTCAAGCAGAAACGATTCTATTACGGGATTCAGACGATAAACATCCTGAGTGAGACAGGAAAAAATCAAGAAATAATACTCTCTCGTTTCTCTCGCACTGACGTCAGGGCATTGGGAAGAAAGTTAAGTGCACGCATACGACTAGTAATAGTTATAATGCCTCTCCGGTCGCGCAAACGAGATGAATGCAATGTTTATTCCACGCTACTGTTACCCACTCATAAATAATAGAACTTGTGTGTATTTTATTTTATTGTGTGTTGCTAGCAACATCTGCCAAATAAACGTCTGTGCAAATGTTCGCATTGGGACGGGCATAGGGTAGTGCGCGCAAGTTCTAAGGCTGCGTTCATAATGTATGACAGGGGGGGGGGGCAGGTGAAATTTAGGG
>NW_022261926.1:299353-310951 GCF_009602425.1 Actinia tenebrosa
TTGGTAAGGTGTTGGTAAGGTGTTGGTAAGGTGTTGGTAAGGTGTTGGTAAGGTGTTGGTAAGGTGTTGGTACTAAGGTGTTGGTAAGGTGTTGGTAAGGTGTTGGTAAGGTGTTGGTAAGGTGTTGGTAAGGTGTTGGTAAGGTGTTGGTACTAAGGTGTTGCTAAGTGTTGCTAAGGTGTTGGTAAGGTGTTGGTAAGGTGTTGGTAAGGTGTTGGTAAGGTGTTGGTAAGGTGTTGGTAAGGTGTTGGTAAGGTATTAATAGTAATAATAGTAATGATAAAGCTAACTCTGATGTTTTTCTTTGTATTGACTTACCATTGCTGGGACGGGAGAAATTGTTGGTAGAGAAATATTTTTCAGTGACGGTGACTGAGGTGTAGAGGAGGGGTTTTTAAGTTTTCTCTTTGATGGTGGTACTATTCGTCCAGGAAGAGTTAATGGTATTATTTCACCTTCTAATGCTCTGTAAACCAGGTGCATTGCCTGGAAACAAATAAAATGTTTCAATAAGCAACAGTCTGCCTAGTATACACTTATAAAACACAACAATAAATAATGATTGTAAATATTTCAGTTAAAATGCAAAAAATTTATCAAACATGATGTTTCACTTTAAATTAGTGCATATTATAAAATGCAATGCGTAGCTGAAAACTTAAAATTTCATGGCACCTGATCACACCCCAAGATGCTACATTCACTATTTACAACCCGCAACACTCAACTGACATATTGATTTTTACAGAGGGGGAGTGGGGGGGGNGGGGGGGGGACTGGAGAACCTGGAAAAAACCTTATGGCTCAGTTGAGAATTAAACCTGCAACCTCAAGCACAAACTACGCAGCATAAAGAGGCAGTCTCACTGTAGCAGTGCATGCCATGCACCCATGCGGCCCATATATACCTACCACAGCAAACTCATCAGCATCTAACATGCCATCTCTATCAATATCAGAAAGCTCCCAGACACGACCCAAAACATCCAGTGGAAGCTTGGAATTCATTAGAACCTATGAACATTTAACAATAGCATTATTTAGGAAATTGGTCAAATATTGAGGGTGCTTTCCATTAAGTCATTCCAACTGGCCAGTAAATCTCAAATGGTACCCGTCAGTTCTTAGAACTGGTTCTGGCTGCCTTGGCCCAGTTCTTAAACTGTCGCAATACCATTCAAAGAACTGACTGTAACACAATCCAACAGGATTTATACCACGTGATGCTAGCACTCAAAAGGTGAATTCCCTAGAGTACCATTTCTTTGTTTAATGGTTGCGCATGAGAAGACACATGAACAGGACTCGAACAAAGAATCCTATTCTCAAGAGTACAACAAGTGGTCTGAAATGGAAAAAACATTATACTTAAGCTAAAAAGTTCTGTTTTAGTAACTTACTGGTCTGACTTTATCCCCAGGTAAAAACCCATTAACTGGCTTTAAATTCTAATAAGAAAAAAAAAACAAGACCAATATGAGTGTGAGTCGAAAAATAATCACTAAAAACTACCATAAAATATTTAGAAGCATTCCTACCTCAAATATAGTATCATATTTTGTTTTCTCTGCTGGTTTTACAGACCAGGCAGTGGAATCCAAAGGAGGTGGGACAGTAGAGTGTGGAATATCTCCCTAGGAAGTATAGTTAAAATTCATTTTGATAAAAATTTGAGAAACCAACTGGTTACAGAGAAGGGATGCATTTATTGGAGGATTGAATCTGACGCAAGTATTTTTATGTATTTTCTTGTGAATACAGAACCTTAAATTGTATTTGCCCTACTCTTAGTATCTTATCTACAACCCTATTTTCCAAGTCTGTGTTGACCTTCTGTTCAGAATTTCCTGGATTTTTCTTTAAAAAAATCTAGTCTGTGGGAAATAATTGGAAAGGTTTGAAAACCTTGGATAACGAATGAAAATATTGAGTAATAAGAAATGGAGAAGAAAGACAGTTGAGATYTTTTATTTCACTTAGTATATATGAAGAAGGAAGTTAAAAGCTAAAGAAAATAAACACTCAGCAGTTGGTCTAGTGCATTAACTGGGTACAGCTTATTATTATACATTTTATCAAGGTGTTTGTCTAGAGATCAACCCTGCTATTTCCCAACCCCAACTTTCCCGAATATTTGTAACGACAGGAATCTTTTGTTCTCGCTCTATTTTAGAGGGAATTTAAACGAATAATTTTCAATAAAATATTATTGTTCTTACTTAATATACAATTTATAATTGTATATAATAGTAATTTTAAAACAACCTCCATATCGTACTAAGTCATATGGTGCACGTAGCTTTGCCGTAGCAGCGTCCAGACTATGGAACCTTTTACCACAAGATATAAAAACATCGCAGTCTTTGGAAATATTCAAGAGAAAACTAAAAACATTTTTGTTCAATTTGTAACTTTAATCTATTTTTTTCACTTGACATTTCGTCGTGGTATTTGTAAAGTGCATTGAGAGTCTATAATACGCTATATAAGAACATATTTATTATTATTATTATTATTGATTTATTATATTTAAGTGAGCTAATAGAAATTTCAAAGCTGGATAATGTCTCAGCTTCTTATGCAAATTCTAGACATTTGAAGTTATTATAATAATAATACATTATTGTAAAGTTAATAAAATATTGATCATTCTTTATTGATTAATACTTAGTCTAATGCCCAATAGTCTTCCCAGTAAAACATAATGAAGTAAAGACAATTATTTTTCATTATTCTTCATCAAAACTGCTCTCAGCGTAAAGCATTTGGACGATGATAATTAGCATTTTCTCTAGACAAAATCAATCAAACTCAAAAATTTCATGAATTTCGTATGAATTTTATAAGATAAATTGAAATATTGTTATAGTAAAAGAGAAAAGTTATTGTTCATCTTTATTGATCTCAAAACCTTGTGTTTTGATGATAGTTTGGTCTAGTGGTCACTGGAAATATTACTCTAAACTAATAAATATTGTTGCAAGAACTAAAGCTGTTATTGACAAAATTCATTTAATGACTGAGTCTTCAAAAGATATCCATAAGTCATCAAAACATTTCAAAAATATACATATGTTTTTAAAAATTTCACGTTCTACTGCTTCACTCACATTAATTTTAAGTTATTATAACTGCTAACAGAATTGCTTTCTTATTTAAAGCATTGGAACATGCAATATCATTTGGATTATTTTTTGTCTTTATTTTTGAAAGAAAAAATATTGTAGTGTCTCTAAAAGATATCAGGAATCAAGCTTTTTATTAGCTGTTAATCTGGGTGTTTTTTAAATTGGTTACTGCATCAACCCCACATCTGCCCTTTATTTCCAAAATTCCTAAATTAGACTTTCTGGAAAATGATAAGTTGCAGATAAAGATATACAAATTATTACTAATGGGAAACTTACCAGATTGGGCGCAGGCACCAACAATGAAAGATTCGCAATGGAGACTTCTTTACCATTTTGGGCTAAGGAAATGAGACGTAATGCCAGAAAGAATCTCTGGATTAAAAATAAAAAAGTAGTTAAGAATCAATTATTTTGCTTTAACACATGTAAATGGTCTAAAACGATATTGAAATGTAACTGTTTAAGATGGAAAAATGTTTCATTAAAAATGTTTTTCATATCTTACATGTTTATCCAGAAATCCAGTGCCATTTGGATCACTCAGTTCCCATATCTGCAAGTTTGTTTAAGAAATTCACAAACTTTATTAATATGCATAATTTTTACATGCATGTGTTTTGAAAATATTGACATTCTCCATAGATGAGGAACCAAAAGTTGGTATGTTTCTTGTTTGGCTTGACTCAGCATAATATGAGTAGAGTTCGTTCATTTCATTTTGACCAGTAACATTTAGCCAGAAATGGGGTATAACTAAGCTTGATCATGATCGGCCACTGATCGGCCGTTTTTTTAAGCCCTGCTAACAAGGTTTTGATTTAACTGCACACTAAGATATTTATACCTTGTGCTACAAGTCGGAACAATTTTGACAAGACTAAACAAGTACCTTGTGTAGAACTCCTTCTTTTAGATTTGATCTTTTCAGGAATAATGCAGCATCACTTGCAGCAATTTTGCAGTTTAATTTTACATCAGCCTATAAGTTAAGTCACAACTGAATTAGTTTTTTTTTAAAAAGGCATTCTGTATTAAAAAATGGGACTAAAGATATGAATTTTCATCTCATTATCATATACATAAAAAGATATAAACAAATGAAGGTTAAGAATTGTGCAAGAAGATTAAAAATATAAGGAAAATGTATTATTTTTTTCTATGGAGATAACAAATTTGATAATAAGTTTAAAAAAATCTGTCATGGAGAAAGTAGAAATATGAAATGATTAAAATCACTTTTAACCATTCTTTCTTTTCATTCCTTTTTACTTTTAACATTTGAATGTCAGCCTTTTACTATTGATTTGTAAGTGCTTCCTGCTTGAATGGCTTGCAGTGCTTTTAGTAATCAAATTAGGTTTTAGATATGTCCTTTCTATTTACTTAGATGGGGGAAAATTGACACCATGATGTAAAGTAGTGGCTTACTTGTCTAAAGTATGCTTCATACACTGCAGTATGTCCAGCGGAGAGCTTAATTGGCAACAAAAGATGACAACAAAATTAGAAATACAAAATATACCTCGTACTTTTTGAACAGCCTTTATATAACAAAACCAGTACAATTAATTTACAATACACGATACAATGACAGTGCGAAACAATCAACTATCAAACTGCTGTCAAATTATCAAAACAAAAACACCATAGTAAAGAGTAGAGTGATTAGGGATGTTTCAGTTTGAGACTTAATGAGATAACGTTCTTTTGATTTGCTGAATGCTAGTAATAATAGTTAGTAATTCAACCTGCTTAATGTCGTTTTGCAAGTCGACATATTATACAAGCTTCCCTATTAAACCCGCGCTTTACTACAAATGATTCTAAATTCAAATATTTTTGATTGGAAGATTTATTCTATGGACGTGATCTTCGTATTCATAAGGTTTCCGGCCGTCATATCGATAAAGGCCTATTTTAATCTGCATCAAAAGATTTCCGCAGCAAAATACATTTTGTTTCTTATTCCTCGAGGCTTGTGATTGTACGCCACTTTTGTGAAAACGTAAAAAAATTCAGGTCTCCTATAAATTCGCATAAAAAATCATCCACATGAAGCTGCATGAGTCAATAAACGAAGCAATCAAGTCCATTGTGTCGATAATTTTGAATCAAATGCCTCGCAGAGCGAAAAAACTATCGATATTGCAAAACAACTCAAAACACTGTACAACGCAGCTTCCGCAAAAACACCAACTTCTGACCTCAAATGGGCAGCGATCCAGGTCAAAAACAGCACAGATAGAAACGATAACGCCTAATACAATAGCTAGGCTTGCTATAAGATGACATATTTGGTGTTTTGGGGTATTTTTTAAGGCGATCTAATGGCGTTACCTGGTTCATAGATGGAATACCCAGCCCCGCGTCCATGTTTACTTCGTATGATCGCTTGCTCAAATATTTGTCAGCAGTGTTTGCTTTACTAGACATGCGTAGGCTTTAGTCCACAGGTAGACCAACTTCGCGCTCAATTCGCAAGGAATAAATAACTTATAGAAAATTTATTACGAAATAAATCACAACTTAAATCATAAAGTAAGAAAAATAAAACACAAACACACCGTTCAATACCTTTAAAATGTTTTTCTTTGAGAATTTGTTTTAAAGAATATTTTGAACCTGTCATTGTAGTTTGGGCTTCCTGTGTGAATGTGCAAATTTTCAAGATGGCGACCGGATCGAAGATCGAACTTTTCAGGGTAAAAAAAACTTCCAGTTTGTTGCAAAATTGGATAATTATTGGATGTTATGTATTAACTTAAAGATAAACAATATGTTAACTATTTTTTCTTTTTTTTCTTTATTTAACGAAAGTATATCTAGGATCTGATTTACGAAGCCTTATGTAACATATTGCTTCAACTAAAAGAAATGGAAATTATCCATCGTTTTCAGAATATTTTGTTCATATTTTCTGTCATTTGCAGATAGCAGTTTATGTGTTTTTCCCAGTTGCTCTCTTCTATTACTTCAATCTGCCGGAAATTTATGATGATTTTATAACAAACAAGAAGGTAACGTATAAATATTTAGAAATATGACTACACTAGTACGAGTGTACTCCGTTAAAGGAGTCAATCAATCAATCAATCTTTATTGTGCTCTATAGTTTACAGATATAAGTAATRATAGTTGAAATTGCAGGTGATAAGAGCACAGCCAACGCGGTATTTCGCGTGTTACACGCGCGTTACCATGACATACATTTGGGCTGTACTGTAGCTAGTAAAAATATAGTGTGAAAACTAAAGCTTAAATGCTCACGAAGACCATAGATGGTAGAGGGATAAAAAGTCGGATGCCCAGATTCAGAGGCCAGGGAGACGAGGGGGGGGGGGGGGTTTGGGCATTCCCCAAATCCCCAGATTAGCTGCTCCAACTGAAAACTATGCTCTACACGATTCTTTAGATGGATGGCTGAAAGGAGGAATGGAGGTTAAGATGCATTTATAACCCACTTGTAATGGTAGAATAGCAATAATCAATAATAATTAATCCTCTTTTTATTTTTAGCAACAAGTGTATCCTCCTGATGAACAAATTTCAGTGAGTAGCCACACACACTATGGGATATTTATTTTTATTATATAGCTAGGATAGTACTGTACGTGCATGCTGATTAGTCAAAAATGTGCTTTATTAGTGAGTGGAGCACAGTGCTGACACCATCCATGTGCACGAAGTGCTGCTAGATCCTGCGACCATCTTTCTTTTTGCGTAAATAAATTCAATACCAAAAAAAGTTAGTAACTATATAATAAAACAAATAAAACAGCTTTTTCCATGCTCTACTCAGTTATAAAGCACTTAGGAAGTGCCATAAACACTCAAGAAGTGTGAAATGCATTTGCCTATGGCTTGTGCTTCTCCTTACATTCTTTCATGCTTACATCACTTCCTGTGTGCTTTACTACTGAACGAAGCACAGAAAAAGCTGTTTGTTAAATAAGACACAGGGCTTAAAATGATGGCTGATCAGTCAGAGGTCAACGCAGGCCAAATTAGTTTTAGCTTATTCATGCCTCATTTCTGGCTCAATGTTACTGGTCAACATATCAATACAAGGTAAAAATTTGACTGGACGAGTAACAGTTCTGACTGGACATTGTCCAATGTCCAAATTTCATTTTGCAGCTCACCACTACAGTACTGAGTTCGACGCAGAAATATTGAATACCGCAGTAACCTTGGTTTGTAATATTTCTAGAAACCACCCACGACATTAGATGATGTTAGAGCTGCTAGACAAATAATGCTTCAAAGAAAGAAAAAGGAACAAATGGAAGAAAACTAAATGCAAGCACAGGTAATGTTGTGGAATTTTTTTAACAATGGCTGAAGATAATATTGAACAAAAGGAAAAACAGGTCTGGTATTCATGGAAGAATCTATGTTGTTCACTTAAATGAGATAAAAATGGCAGGATTCTGATGATACCTACTGAAACACTATGAGGAAAAAAGGGGAAAATGGAAAATACATCTTAATGTGGACAGTAAATGTTATTGGGTTTCATCTCAGTATTTAAAAATGTTCCATAATGGCATAATACAGTATTGGTGTGCTGGCACAGAAAGAACAGGACAATACTTCTGCTTATATGATGTTGATAATGTTGCTAATCACTCCCCAAAAGTTTTACTGTACGTGTGAATATGGCTGCAACTCTAAAAATGAAATGCAATACGTCTGTGTATTGGCGGCAAAATGGAACATTGCCCCCCACATGACTGAGACCTGCACCTTTGAAGTCTAAACCTGCCAGATGAAGGTACTTTTCAAACAAGGGGCTGCATTAATGGTTCTGACTCAGACAACCAATAATCGTTACAGCTGTTTTTCCAGCAAAATTAAATCGCTTTAATTAACCAGCTTAATTTTGTCCAGTGATTTGATAATTGCTACCATCAGGGAATTGCTCAGTGGAGAAAGAGTAGAGATTGGCCACTTCTTTGAGATATAAATTCGCTTGACTGACCACGAAACAATGGTTTTAAGTCAAGGTTGGACTCAATAAATAAAAGAATCAAGTTCAGTCTCAACTTCTAACCATTGTTTTGTGTTCATCCAAGCAAATATGGGAAAGGTCTATTGTCAAAGCCCCAAAGAAGTTTATTACATTAATTTATTTTGCCAAGTTTCAAGAAAATACCTGACTTAAAAAGGGGGAGCCGTGGCCCCATTGGCCCCACTCCTAAATCCGCCCCTGAGGCTGTCTGGTTTTACATAAAGGTTCAAACGCTAGAGTGAGGTCTTGAATTCTAATGCAAAACCGAGCCTGTGCATTTGAACTGGTTTAAAATATCAACTAAGCCCCAAATTCCATTGTTTCTGTTTCTGTATGTAAGACACGATATACTAAATTATATTGAATACAGAGAGGTAGATTACTGTTGCTTTGTTCTTTTGGAAATAGAGTGCTTACGATATATCCGTTTAATTAAAAACCTATCCCGGGTTTATAATTCAGCCCCGTTCTCCCCTGTTGATATCAATTCCGCCCCCGGCTTTAAGAATCTGAGTTTTCCGAAGAATTTAAGAACCTACATCAAACAATGGATTTAGGGTGTGGTTGATTTTTAAATCCTCTTTGATATTCAACTTCTAAATTCCAATTTGATCATGGAATGAAGGGCTACAGGTTTGTTAGCCACTGGCTATTAAGTGCTACCCTTGTAAAAATGAGAATGATTAAACACATCATATTGCTGTTATCAGATAATTAATGCAATTCATGCTACGTATCATTAATGATTTATTATTTCTCAAGGTCTTTTACATCCTTCTCTATTGTCTCTGTTGTCTCTTCTTCATCATGACTGATTGGTAGCATCGTGTAATCAAGGTTTGGCTTTGGCTCATCAAGTAACCGCATAGCTTTGACTGCCTGTAACGAGTATAGAATAAGAAATAATGAAAACGTATGTCAGGGGTATGAACTTTTAATCAGTTAACTTGAAGCTCTCAGATTTAATTTCCTTCTATTTGAGATGGGTTTCCTGTGGCATTGGTGCAAGGTACCCTAAACGCCATACGATAGACTCATTCACGACCTCAAACAAGACTGCGACTTGTGATAACACCCACGCGTCTTTACATAATAATGCCGAATAATTACCGTTTACATTACGACCGAACCAGAGGTATAAATACCATCGAATGTGTCTAATTTTCTCACTGGACTCTGAAGATGACTTCTGTTCAGGTTGTCAAAACGTCAGTCACCACCAACAACAGTCTTTCTCAAGACTAATCTTACCCGGACGATCACATTTCACACACAAACTTCAACACCTGGGTTCAAACCATTTACTCTTGTACCCTAAACAGTCACTCCCTTTTCAAAAATCCTCAATCTACCCCTGCAAGTAGAAGTGCAAAAAAAAATCTGCATGGCTACACTCCCCCTAGGACCCCCTCCCCCCACCCCCCACCCCCCAGGCTGATTTTTGGTCCACCAGACTCCACTCACTTTCCTCGACTTGCAGGAATGTCTTTAACTGCACTTCAATTCTTAGCAAATGAATGATTATAGAATGAAAATTCTGCTTTGATTTCCCTATTTTTCATTACTATGCATCTTTCTTATCATCTATCTTCACGAAATTAGACGGGCGAACTCCATTCAGTCTAAAACGTTTCTGGTCTTCAAGACACTTCCCTCCATCTTTTAGGAGAAGAAGCCGAGGAGTCAACGAGGAGTTACACGGCTAATATGCATTCTAACAGTTGCGCGCAATTTTTCGAAAAGTCCTACTTTAGCTTGTTGGAAAGAGAGAAGCGCCAAACTTGGCAAATATATTCCAAGATAGGCCGCACAAGGGTACAATAAATCGAACTGTGATCAGCCGATGCAACACCAGAGCGTTTGAGTAACCGTACGACATAGAGTCTCTTGCTTGCTTTGCCACAGATGTAGTCAACATGAAAATTCCATGTAAGGATAGAAGAAATATGTACCCCAACAAATCGAGCTGCTTTGACGTCACATGCAAGAGGTTTATTGCGCACGCTGATGGTAATTTTCGTGGTGATCATTGTAATGAGCTAGAGATGGAAAGAATGAACTTAAACCGTTACATACCACAAGCCAGGCAGTGAACGTCCCAATCAAAGCACCAGCCACCACGTCACTCCAATGATGATAATTGTCTTTAATCCGTGACAGACCGACTGCGATGGCGAGAAGAAACATCACTGCTTGTAAAAGCAGTCTGAATATTTTGAGCGTACGGAGGTAGACAATTGCTTGGAGACAGATCTAAAATAAGTAAAATTTTGTCACTCTATAATTATATAACTTGACTATAGTTAGGTTTCGGTGGCAAGCAGGTTGATGTGGGTGTTTCCATGACATTCCTTAGGAATGTGTTATTCAAAACTTTCTGTTTTTGGAAATTCCACGTCTTGGAATTTGACGTCTACCAAAACCCTACTGATTTTGTTGCGACGACAAATTGTGAGATTTTGCGCGTTTCTTCGTTGCAATTAGTCCCCTCAGCTGAGGTTTTTCGTATCGGTCCACCGATACGAGAAACAGCTTCTGAGGAGACTACGTTGCAATGGAAGGGCTGTTTTTGTAAAGCATGTGTATTACAGCAAACTTGGAGTCGCTGCAGTTTACAATTAGCCCAATGCAGCCATATTTTTCACGCATTTTATGGACAACTAGAAGAATTTTTTTACATACAGCAATGAAGACCAAGCTGTAAGCTGTGGAAGCGGTGTGAATGGAAGGGAATGAAAGCCTGGAAGAAATGGAAAAAGAACATTAAATAGAATTAGGAGATCCCTGTATTTGGTCAGGGAGAAAAACAGCAAAAGATGACTGAAATCTTTTGAATTGTCATTCAACTGCTAATAGAGGTTGCTTGTTTAATATCGGTATAAGATTAGTATCAAACCATCGATTGCACCCAGACAACTGGTTTCTCCATAGACTTTGGCCGTTTTATAGAAGTCGGTTCTACTGTGTCGCTTTCTCTCGCCGAAAGTCGACAGAAACTTCTTTCTATCTTGCCGTATGAGATTTTTAGTGTCCTGTCTGTTCTCTTTGTAGCTTTTAGTTGAGAAAGCCGTCGTATTCCCAAAAAGATTATGTGCGTATACCTTGCGTACTTGATCTTCAGAGGGTCACCCGTACAGACATCAGCTGTAATATATCCAGTACTGCAATTGAACAGGGTTGCGTTGGGTTTGCACACGGCAAGAAAATGAGGTCTCAATCGACCAGTGAGGAGTTGTACTGCATCACAGAATAACAGCATTGCTAAAAACCCGGTGATAAAGAGAGCCATACGATGCAACATCCTGGGATAGAAATCAAGTGGAAACCAAGAGAATTAGTATCGACGAGAATCTGACATTATTTAAACGGTCATCAGAATGAATGGATAAACAAGATTTTCTTTTCTTCATTCTTTCTTTTCTTTGTTCTTTTCATCGTTCGTTCCCTTCCCTTCCC
>NW_022261926.1:311017-325724 GCF_009602425.1 Actinia tenebrosa
ATTCCTTGCTTCCTTGCTTCCTTCCTTCCTTGCTTGCTTCCTTCCTTCCTTCCGTCCTTCCTTCCGTCCTTCCTATGATCCACTGAGGATCTTGAAATGGCTTTTTTTACCGACTAGAATATGGTCAGTCTACTCAGCCATCTCTAAGTCAAGCATAACCATTCTGCCAAGGTGTGAATTGAAAATCATTAACACGAGAACTGAAGTCGGCGCACATCAAATTAAGCCGATATCCTAGAAACGGGATCATAACTCAACAATTTTATCTATTTTTTCCCCCTTGCCTTTCAACTAAGTAATTATTCGGTAGTCCCTGTGTTTTGACTGAGTAGAAATTTAATGGCCCTCCCCTGGATTCCTCCGATCCACCTCCCCCTCCCCCTGCTGAAAAATGAAGGCTCCCTTATATTCTTTCTTATTTTACACCGAAAAAACGAAAAAATAATTTACGAAATATCAATAAATTAATCTGCTAAATAAGTGGKTTTTTTTTCGCTAAAAGCACTAGCGCTAAAGAGTTTTTAAATCTCAGCCGCGTAACACCAAATCTTTCATGAAATTTCACGTTTTCTCCCTAAAATATTTATTATGGCATACCTGATGATAAACGTAGGAATCTTTGCTACTCCAAACTGTTTCTTTTCCTTGAATATTGGCTCTCGTGTGTGCTTCGGTTTGGTAAAGTGGTTTCCAACTTCGTGGATGATAATCTGGTGTTAAAAAGTTTTTTTTAGGAAGTTATAGATTTATGAACAAAACTGACGAGAAAAAGAGTCAATGGTCGAACAGAAGTCGGTATAGTGGCCAAGAAAAATCGTTTGAAAAACTAAGTATTGTTAGTACTACTGCATTATATGTTTCTTGGGAATATAATTTTTAATTCTTTTTAAATCGGAATTTTTTCCCTCAATCTTGAGCACTATCATCAGGCAATTACTCGTTCAAATCTGGCCCATTTGTACTAAAAAAATACAATTAGGGGGTGAAAATATTATCCAGGGCAGAAGAGTACTTTGATAAATTTTAATAGTCTGTGGACATTCAATTAATCATATGTGTAGCTATCATAGTTTGAAGTTATTTCGGTAATAAAACAGCAACTTAGATTTACAATTATATTATAAAATCAAATATAAACCAGGATATGTCTTACCACTGCTAAAGATGTAACGACTCCAGCAGAAAAAAGACCAGCAAAAGTAAGGCTTTGAGACTTGTACGGTTTCATAATACTTTGATCATTGCAGAAGAATCCTCGTTTGAACGGCTGGATGCCTCCTTTACTAAGAACCGTAAACTCATATAGAACAACATCTAGAATTATCACCCCAAAAAAGCACAATACTTCGATAGAAATACAAAAACAGCTGGTGGGGTACGCCATGTTGATAAATATACTAATAACTATTATTACATTATTAGCAAATGACAGATAATCAGAGAAAGATTATGTTGGATCTGTTTGTCGTATTGGACCTAGTGAAGCGAAAGTGAGGGTTGTCGTGTTCACTTGCTGTGCTCTTTTATCATGATAAAATAATTTGCATTTCTAAGTAGCTGATTTCCATAATGGTAGTTATGCTTTTGGCTAGACATTTAGCAGGGGAACCGACGTTTCAGAAACAGTTCCCGTTGATCGTGCAATGTTTCCAATAATAATTTTTTTAAATATAATGGATTGACAAAAAGTCGGACTTCCTTTTAAATAACTTTTGATAGATTACTAATGTCGCATCCAAAACCTTTTCAAAAATACTTTTTTCCCTTATAAGATACTTTCGATTGCAACAAAGTAATGTTTACATTTGTTTGTCATCCAGCAGAGCCTTACCGAGGGACGTTTGGTATCAACTGAAATAACAGAGTGGTTTTACTCAGACCGTGACATACCTGTAGTTAATATACCGCCAATGAAAGCTAACTTATTCAAGGGATAATTTTCCATCTGGATGGTTTGGCGAGGCGCTGTTATGGGTCATGAAGCGGAAACAAAATAACAAGACATGTTCATTGTTATTTATCATTTATTATTATTATTTTTTATTATTTATATATCATTGTTAGCCAGTAACAATTTCCCTCTTATATTTTAAATTATATTAGTAAATAATCTATAATAATAATGGTAACTTATAAGGAAAATGAAAGAATGGACGTGGGTAGATGGGAGAGTAAAATGGAATGTCCAACTCTCTAAATATTTTCCAAGATTCAGCGAGATTCCTGGTTCTTTCTTGGTGTTGCAGGGCATCTGAGCCACGAAGACAATAAAACAATAGCTGAGAACAATGAGTTTGGAACTAAACAATACCCTGCAATACGATAACCCAACCCAGAATACAATACATCTTGCAACACCAAGGAAGATCCAGATTTCTTTAGCATCTCTACAACTGTCTGTTGTGCGATAGGGACCAAGGTGGGTGACGTAGCCACTATGGACAGTGCACTTGCCATACTCACGGCTTTGGGATCTCCGGTTTGATTCATATTGACGACTCTTAAAACTCTAGCGTATATGCAGGCTTTGCCTCGAATCCAGGAGTTGCTTGTTTTGTTATTCTGATTTCTGCTTTTGTTTACCGACCTCAGTAGTGAGGCTACGCCCGCATACACTGGAGTTTTTAGAGTCGTCAATAGAACTCTTTCTTAGAGTGATTTTCATATGACCGTGAAAGAATAGGCAAACTAATAGTTAGTAGTAGACTCTAAACCAATGATTTTCTTTTGTTCTTTATCAACTATTACAAACTAAATGGTCTATTTTCTTTCACGGTCATATGAAAATCACTCTAATACAAGCTAGTACAAGTTATTGGTCATTAGACTTCAAACAATAAAGTAATAAAATACAGTWAATAAACTTTCACCGAATAGAGTGCAAACAATATAACCGTGATACTTTAGTAATACTAAATAGCACAATTTCATGCAAATTCCATTGTTTTCTATTGTTTAACTAGTACTATTTTGTACTATTTAGTAATTAATGTTTAACGGATTAATTGTTTGCACTCTACTTTAATTGTCTCGCYAATAACTGCTATTACACATTATTATGCGTTAATAGAAGTTAATAGCTAAACTTTGTTTCACTAGTTATGAAAATCACTCAAAGTTAAAAAGTTTTAGAACTAGTAAAAATAATATGACCTTATTTAGCGAGAGTAGACTCTCCAAATTAAACTAGTGCCCAGCTGCTAATGCTAATACTGCATGATATCTATTATTATAAACCTCTAATATTTATTATTTATYGAGTTCTTCTTTGCTTTTCTCTGTCGGTTTATTTACGTCTTCATCTGGTAACAATGTATAAGTTGGAGTTTGGGCCTTTGGTTCTTCAAACAGCTTCATCGCTTTGACTGCCTATAGTAAGCAATGCATAGTATAAGATGAGAAAACGTGGTTCTCACTGTTCATGTGCACCGCGCATGTGCACTGCGCAGCACAAACACTGTACAACGACAGTTACAYGCATTTCTACGAAGTTTGCTGAGCATTCTGGCCTTTGCATGCAAATGCACATTATTGCGCTAGCATTCAGTTTAAAGGTTCAGCTCAGTTTGAAAAGCAGATTAGATTTCATGGCAGCCATTTTGTGTACTAGGTTGTTTTATGCCTTTGGGTAAAAAAAGGTTTCTAAAGCCATGTGCATGGGCACTGCTATTGATCTCGGGGCCTCTACTTCGAGCAGACCAGAGACTGCGCGTTGTGCCAAAGACCAAAAACGTCACCCGTAGATGTCGCAACGTTTCTGATGGCAAGGGGTGAAAAGGAGTAGCGGAGAGACTGATGACACCAGTCATTGACGAAGCGAGGTTTATTAGACCTAAGAATATGGCGGGAAACTCTAACGATGAAACGCGTACGCGCGTGTATTGGCGGGAAAATGGTACATGTAAGCCACACTCCTCTCATCAGTTGCTTACCACAAGCCAGGCAGTGAACGCTCCAATCAGAGCACCAGCCACCACGTCACTCCAATGATGATAGTAGTCTTTAATCCGTAACAGACCGACTGCGATGGAGAGAAGAAACAGCTTCACTTGCATTAAGAATCTAAACATTTTGAATTTTCTGAGATAGACAATTGCTTGGAGGCAGATCTGAAAAATAAAGTCGGTGTTAGCCGATAAACATTTACAGCCGTTTTAAACATCTGGTTTTCACTTGCAACACGAGTATAAGCATAAAGGCACACTTAAACGGAGCGACTTTCATTGCAACTTGTGTCGCAACCCGGTTGCGACACAACTGGTTGCATCAAGCATTGCAGCGTGTAACCTACAGCGCAATTTGAAAAAACTGTTGCGAGACAAGTTGCAGCAATAGTCGCAAAAAGTAGAATTCGTTTCTACTTTTGGCAACGAACGAGTCTCCGTTGCAACGGTGTACACACTCATGCAACTTGTGACGCAACGCTGTTGCGAGACAGTTGCAGAGAAAATTGCTCCTTGAAATCGTGCCTTAAAACTGTGCGCTTATTTTCGCTTTGAAAAACTGCAGGGATTTTGGTAGGGATACGACAATAGCCCACCTCCGAGATATGCTTCGCTTGTCACGCACAAAGGTTTCAGTGTGAGGCTACGTGCTAAATGCTCAGTCATTCGTGACAGGCAGTAAGAATAAAATTAATTGAGTACGTAGCCTCATACTGAAACCTTTGTGCGTGACAAGCGAAGCATATCTCGGAGGTGGGCTATTAGCCATTACGAGGTTAAGGAAGAGAAGAAGACTGGATCGAGTTGGCATTTCAGTGCATTGTGGGACTGTTTTAGGGGACGAAATAGACGCCATCTTGGAAATATGTCCCATAAAACAGCCCCACAATGCACTGAAATGCCAACTCGATCCAGTCTTCTTCTCTTCCTTAACCTCGTAATGGCTAATATTAATCGAAATGCGACTCCATTTTCATTTTTATAACGTAAAATTTGAAGAAAAAAAAGATTCGTAATTACAGCAATGAAGACCAGACTGTAGGCTGTTGAAACGGTGTGAATGGAAGGGAATGAAAGCCTGAAAGAAAAAATGGAAAAATGTGAAGCAACACGGTCAGGGTAAGGATTGGTTGGATTGGATTTCACTTGAAATCATTACCGCCGATGTCTCGTGCGAAATATTCATCAGCTGAATCGCAAGCTTTTGCCATCAAGCACATTTTCCCATACAAATCCTTAGAATAATATTCGGTTTTATATTTAATGCCATTTCTGCTATAGTCAACATTATAAGCTAAAACTTTGCCTTCTTACTAATATTGAGCGTGCTCTTTCCATTTCTGGTGTTCATTTTGACACAACGTCTCTTTTTACGGGGGGTAGGGTCACGTAACCTGTTGCTGCAAAAGGCCTATTGGAACCTATTGTTTAGTCCTCCACAATGAGCTGCATTCCGACGTGCTGCAAGGGGTCTATTACCTCAGTTTTCCAAARTGAATAGAAAATCTGATAGAAAAACTGCCTTGTCATTTCCGTAGCAAAAAAAGAGACCTATGTTCATACCTTGCGTTCTTGATTTTCAGAGGGTCACCCGTACAGACATCAGCTGTAATATATCCAGTACTGCAGTTGAACAGGGTTGCATTGGGTTTGCACACGGCAAGAAAATGAGGTCTCAATCGACCAGTAAGGAGTTGTAAAACATCACAGAATACCAAGACCGCTGCCATGCCTGTGATAAAGAAAGCCATACGATGCAACATCCTGCGAATRAAAACGGCCAAAGTCAGTCCTCCGTGTTTTTTTTATATAATAGACATTAAACCAATACGGTAGCCTTTTCTTTCGAATAAGTCCGACGGTATTTACGAAGAAAATTCCGGATGTGACTCAGTACCAATTTGGCGGCCATTTTATTGTTTTTATTTAGGCATTTTGCCGATGCCGAGGGGGGCAATTATTTTAAAATTTATGGACTGCACAGCTGTCAGGGTATCTTTATATATAACTTTACGTTTTTCATTGAGAAGCACAACTAAAAAGCAATAAGCCACTTGCATTATAGCGTCATTCATTTACTGTTTCAGTAAATAGGTCTATTCTCGTATCCCGGCAGGTCCTCTGGTGGAACATCATACTTAGAATGAGTAAGAGTATGAACATCGAATCTGCCATTTTGATATTTTTTTATTTATTTAGTCTACTTTTTTACAGTCAACAAGCATGACTAAACCAAAAAATGCATGAATTATACATAAAACCTCAAAGCCACGGAACCATGAATTTAGAAATATCGTATAGAAGATATAGGTATTTCTGAAATATTAGAAACAATTATAAGAATATGCGCGCCGATTGACCGTAGCCTTGCTACCAAATAATCACGCAAAATCGCCCTAAAAAGTTTAAGTATATATTTTAATCATAAAGCTAATATAAAACGCTCAACTGAGCCTAGTTTTCACTTGCGACGAAATCAGAATCCGCAGTTAGCCACCTTGTATGGCAAAGTAAAAAACAAAAAAATGAAAGGAGTTGGATTTGGATTCAGAAACTTGAAGAAGTTTCCCATTGTTTTGGCTTTAATTACTCTTCCGACTCCCATTCCGACTTCGATTCCCATCGATAGTCGGAAAACCAGAGAGACAATTTCCAATGCAGTTACAAGCTTCAATTATCTACACAGAGTCACATATATTTACGATGAAAATATACTTTTTACGTGTTTCAATGAATCAAAATTGACATAATGTCTATAAAAAAAGCATTACTCATTTAGATTAAGACAGAAAAATCAAGTATATCCTAGCAACAAAACCAACAGACAACAATTTTTCAGTCTTTCTATTTTTTCCCGATCCTCACGATTTAATGAGATAAGAGCGTATGGTAAACAGCTTAACACGTTTTCTTCTTTTTCTAACGTGTTTTATCACTTTCCATAATTAGTATATAGAGTGTTTATATTTTGTTTTATTTTAAAATTTCTTATAATTTTTATAAAATATCGATATATTTTTTTAGCTCTATCTAAATTTTTTAGATAGTTCGGTGATCAAACTGTTTTCATATGGGTTCTGAACTCCGTAAGGTCCTTATGGCTTATAATTAGTAAGTCATCTTTTCTTCTTTGTCATTAAATGAGTTTTACGCAAAATGTGTCTAATTCATCAAAATCTAAATCAGTGTTAAGCTTCATTTTTTCAGTTTTATCTTCTTTTTTTTTTTTTTTACCTATAATTTTATTATTATCGCCATGCTTGGCAACGTTCTTACTTTTTAATTTTTTTTTTTTTTTTATCGCTTCACTAATGCGGAATAAATCTAAAAACTACATTAAATCCCAGTTGCTTCGCGTAAAAAACTAAACGATATCCGATATAAACCACTATTGTCTATTTATCAAAAATAATAAATGATAAATAATACCTGATGATAAACGTAGGAATCTTTGCTCTTCCGAATTCTTTCTTTTCCTTGAATATTGGTTCGCGCGTGAGTTTGGGTTTCGTAAAGTGATTTCCAACTTCATGAATAACAATCTATCAAGAAAAAAAACCGTAAAAATACAAAGTATTGTAAAGAAATAAAGATGAATTTGTTAAACATTATTATGAAATTATTGTGACATTTTCTTAACAAGCTGTCGCAGTTATTAACGAGAAAACGAAATCATCTTGTGCTCAGAACAAAACAACGCTGAAGTCATATATACAAAGTAAGTCTTACCACTACTAGAGCTACTACGACTCCAGCAGAAAACGTCCCTGCTAAAGAAGTGCTTTCTTCTCTAAAGGGTTTCATAATACTTTGATCATTGCAGAAGAATCCTCGTTTGAACGGCTGGATGCCTCCTTTACGAAGAACTGTAAGCTCGTACAAAACAACATGTAGAATTATGACTCCAAAAAGGCACAGCACTTCGATAGAAATACACAAACAGCTCGTAGAGTACGCCATGTTGTAAAATACCAATAAGTATTATCAGATTATTAGAAATTAATAGGCATGGTTATCCGAAATCCTTTAAGGTTCATTATGCCCAGTTTTAAGAGATTTAGTGAGGTGTTCACTTGATCGATCTGAATTTGCATTGCTAATTAGGTACTTAAACAGAATATATTTTACCATTGGTTGCCCCAGTAGACAGACCCTAACCACAATGACGTCGTTTCATACTCATCATACAATCCTTTTCAAACTCTCTATTGATGGTTTTCACGGCGGCCATGTTGAAGGAACTTAACAAAAGAATTGTCAATGAATTCTTTTGTTATATCCTCCAACATGGCCGTCGTGTCTTTTGTTATTTAATTCTCTTGGGAATGGTTGAAAACCAGCAATACAAATGTAAAAACTGATTAGCATAAAAAGGCTGAAGGGAATTTATTCTTCTTTGATAGCGCGGTCACGTGATGGCAGCCATGACAGGAGTCAACAATAGAGTCTTTTCCCCCTGGGAAACTGAATTCTTTTTCTTGGAAATCGATAAATTTCGTCATCACCTGTTTACTGATACGACGACCATCATGAATTATGGGATGCCGAGGGGGCAAACACGAAGAAAATATATAAAGCATAGAGTCGCGGGGTTTGGTTTCCAAATGATTTGAAGTCTTGATGTTTCGCATATTGTTCCAACTACCATCAAAATCAAATGCTTTCTATGTATTGTTTCAAATACGAGTTGCTGTATTCTATTGGGGTTTCAAAATCCGAGTGGATTTTCAAATGCCGAGGCGTAGCTTAGCCGAGAATAGTCTTGACACAGTCTTTTCCCTCGACCTCGGAATGGATAATACGTACGGTATCGTTTCTCGGATATAGTGTTTGGCCTCTACCACTCAAAGAGAGGATCCACTCCACTCATATACGTTCCCAGACTCGTACTCGGTCGTTTCTCTTCTCTTATTGATCTCAAGCTGTGGTTGATGGGAAGGGTTTAGTAAGTTCGCGGTGCATCAAGGGAAAAGCCTTGAAAAGCCATCGCGCGCATTAAAAAAGTGACGACTGGGTACAAGTCTACCATTTTAATACAATAGGTAAATTACGAGCCTTAGATGAAACCTCTTTAAACCATTTCGATACATATTATCAACAATCTGCAATGTCCCTCCCCTTCCCTCTCCCAAATCCTCCCTATCCCCAGTTACCCCTCCCTACCCAATGTACGGAGAGAGCCTCGTTCACAGGCCACACCTGTTCAGTCAAGACGGTAGACGGCAAACGTAACCACATTTTCAAAGTTTTCCTGTATTTAAAGGATACTCTTAAATACGGCAATTTGAAAAAAGGATTCTCTTAACTGAGACTCTACCACCAGGGTAGTTTCCCGTTAACGTGAATCTAAAACTCTCTAAAATGGCAAAAGCCCACAGTCGTTTTAAAAACACCTTTAAAATCTAACTGTATAGAATTTATTCTAAGCCAAATATATATAGAAATCACAAGAACGAGATTTTAAGCCTGAATTTTTTTAATTACTGAAATTAACATCACTCGTTTTTACAAAGGATGCGAGGCCTCGTCTCTGCTTCTTAAACACTGTTAACCATAATTAACCTAAGTTGCATGATACATCCTAGTCTAAAAAAGTGAGCAACTGCATTCCACAAGACACTGGGGTGCTCGACGAACAATTCCCATGTCACACCACGGTACGCCAACCTATAAAATATATAAAAAGAATACAACAAACGTTTCGATTTTCATTGATTTAGAGTTAGTGTTTGTCTACGGTTTAATGTTAACGTTTAATATCTCCACTTTTATGATTTAGTTTAGATGAATCTAGAGTTAAGTTTGGTTTTAAGTTTAGATTTTGTTGTATTAGTTTGCTTTGGTTTTGTTTAAGGTTACAGACTTTAGTTTATGTTTTAGTCAGGTATTCTTGAAGGCAGCCTCTGATATCTTCCTCTAATAATGGCAGCTGGAAACTCGGTTTGCAAGGTCCACAAAACCCTTTTACACTGTAAAAAAAAAAAAAAAAAWAATAATAATCCAAAGTTAATATTAAAAAGAGTCTGGACATCATGCAAGGAAAATTTAACTTGGAAATTCCCAGTGTACTCCGTTGTCATGGTTACATAGATAACTGATAACGGTGCAGTGCGGGTCACACACGTCTTATGTTAGCTGGAATCTCGGCCTTCTGTTCGGCAAAGGGAAAACCTGGAAATGTAAAAGAACTTTGATTTCCAATGAAAAGGTTTGGAATTTAAGCGTAATTCAATTTCAAATTGTTTACTGTGGTGTTATAGGTGTACGCGTTGTGGTTACGTCTTCATGAGCAGCGCAAGTACTGAAGTGGGATAAGCTTCTGGTTTCTATTTTTTTTAAATCGAGACAAAAAGAAAGAAAAGAAGGAAAGAAATATGGAATTAGTACTAGTTAAACTCACAGTAGTTCACTTTCACGAGAAAAACAACCGTTAAATAACGGTTCAACTAAGAATAGTCCCTTGCACAGTTCCCTCCACCATCTTGAAAAGTAGCCGTGCCTTTGCATCGAAGCGGGACGAACTCTGCAAGCTCACCGTTTGTCTTGTTTCGATGCAAAGGCACGGCTACCTTTCAAGATGGCGCCGGGAACTGTGAAGGGGACTGTTATTTAGAAATGGTTTGTACAGCTCAGCATAGCGGGTGCAGAGTAGTGACTATAGTCTCTCCTAGTCTGAAACGAGTATAAAAAAGAATTTTAGTAAATACCTGAAACAGAATGGAGGTCAAAAATTAGTATAGTTAATTGGTCTAAAAAGAAGAGACGATCGGAGCACACAAAGAGACCCACTAAAGGCACAAGGTGAAACCAATGCAAAACAAAACCCGGAGATTTTTATTTAGTCAATGTTCGGTTACAACACGAGTCAATCACTCAGTAAACTATACAAGAATCTAACTAACCAAAAATTGCTAGAACTTTATTGACAACGGCGATTTACAACTTGAAAAACTAATTGTTATTCAGCTTTTCTGCAAGTTATAGTACAAGATTTTTAAAAGTCGTTTTACCACCAAAAATTAATATAATTATGCGCATGCGTAGCTAAAAAACACTGAATTCTCATCTGTAACGAGAAAAGAGAAAGGTTAGTATAAAGAACCCTGAAAGGGAGAAGTTAGACAAACTTAAATGGAGCACAGAGACTGTATTTTTGAAACGAGAGAAATAAAGAGTTTAATAATCCTGAAACAAAACTGTTAGTTTCGTGTTTTTTAAAGTAGTCAATTAATACTAGATCTGTAGAGATACTGAAAAACCTGTGTAAACTGTACGAGTGATTGAGTCGCCGACAAGAAGACGAAAGGGCGCTGGATATTCCACGAGATCTCAACAGAAGTAAGCGAGCTGTGTCAGCAGCTCATTAAAAATAGGGTCACAAACCCTACCGTAAAGTACTTACAACCACCAGCTCAGAAATATCCAACTGGATCCCGAAAACCCACATCCATACAACACAGGATGAAATTATTGATAAACTATCACAAATTATTTTAAAAAACATAAGTTTATTAGTATATATACTCTTATTTACAGCCATGAAAAAATGCGTTTTGTCGAAAGTATAGGAGTTGTGTACAACTGGATACAAACTACTCTTTGAAGTAAGAGTGAGTATTCATAATAAATTTAAATAGCCGAAATTGAATCGAAAAGGGGGTAGATATTCCACGAGATCTCAACAGAAGTAAGCGAGCTGTGTCAGCAGCTCATTAAAGATAGGATCACAAACCCTACCGTGATATACTTACAACCATTGGCTCGGGAATATCCACTTGAACTGGATGAACTCACAGAACCCACTACCATACAACACAAGATGACTTTACTGTCAATTGTGACCATTAAATAAATCAATAATAATAATTGATAATAATTATCGTAATTATTAACCATAGCTTTATTACTTTGTACTTCTCTTAGTTACATGCAGCAATGAAAAATTAACCTATACAATCAGTGTTGACTTTAATCTATAGTTATGAATATCAACAAATTGTAATCACTTAAATGAATGAATTTCAGTTTCACTATATTCTAGTTTTCACTATATTCTATATCTAAAGTAAGATAGGAAAATCTCAGCCATTTGTAGATATGTTGAAACTATGATATCGAAGCTTCTTATAGTTATGTTGAGAACACTACAGTTTGACTAGACGAATAGCACACTCACTCACAGACCAAACACGATTTTACTATTCCTAAAAGTCAATTTGAAGTCAACTTAGAAAACTAAGTTGCTAAATTATGTAATATTTCCAAATACAACCCTAGCGAAAGCCGTATGGAAATCGAAATGCGGAAAGCCGGGCCGAAATAACAAGACACATAACGCAAAGAAGTACCTTAGATGATAATCCTGTTTCACGATTGTTTTTCAAAAAGAAAAATCTTCGAGCCCCGTATTTTGAGAACAAAACAACAGGAGAGAATTGAACACGTTTGCTGTGAACAATTATCAATATTTGTATCAAATAATAATATTGAATCAAACATTGAAAGACAACAATAATCAATATATAATTAATAATAATAATAATAATTAATATTATAATGATAGAAAATTCTAGAAAATCCTAGGCTAAGAAGCTACCACTGATTCAAGCTATCGCGGGCTCGCAACCAAGTTTGGTTGTTCTTGTGTTGACTGAAAGACAAGTTGAATGCCACGACGAAGTACCACAAAAAAAAAACATCAATCATACGAAGATACTGTCGCGACATTCGGTGAACGAGGTTAGTACTAATAGAAGCTCTGGAGGATCGGTTATTTCAATGACACGTGTGTAGCCAAGGTTTGTTGTTCGCGAAGAAAAATGAAGGAAAGAACGAAGATAAGGAATAAGAAAGAAAAGCAGAATAAAAATGAGTTAATCCGAAGCAATGCCAATTTTTTCAATTTTTAACCGTCTAGTAAACAAAAAGCCAATCTTAAATTTAGATGGTACGAGAATGGTACAATTAATTTTCCATAATCCAAGACCAGTTCCCAGGTCCCTCTTGCCTGCTCCGCGCCCCTTTTCCGTTCGTGACTCCAGAGCCGACAAAAGGGAACCCAAAAACAAGACTTTGGTCAAACCTTGACTGTGCCAAAGTTATTGATGTTGCAGGTAACCAAGCAACCAGTCACTTTCCCCCTCGCTATCGTGGAGAGAAAAAGTGACAGTTCACCTGTGTCACATAATACATGGCCGGCGCTAATCTTAGAACCGAAAGACCGAACTAAACCCTAGGCGCAGTTTTAATGGTGTGTGAGATGAAAAAACCGACCAGCACTGCATAAGAAATAAATAACAAATCCTCCATTTTAAATCAAACAAGACGTATTGAATAGATTTGTTGATCCAGGTCGTCGTCTCCATCAGGTCGTCTCCAGTGATGTCCAGCGTTGCCTGATTGAAAAACTAACCTAGAATTGGCCAATTGACCCTGGCAAATGCCAGTCAAAAACACTAAACCCCACCTAAACTTACACGTGGTAGCTTCACCTATATATATTTTTAGGGCTTCGTATACTCAAAGCCCTTGCTAATCCTAGACCTAGTCCTAGTATTATTTTGACTTAGTCAGATAGTCAGATGAAAAGCCAAAATTTATGGACAAAATGTTTTGGAAATGACTATTGCAAGTCAAAGAAATGTTTTTCAATGTTCCATATTTGATTTAGGAACGACCAAGGAACCCCCTTCATAAAGACAAGACACTGATACCTCGAGCAAGTAGAGAGAAACGTAAACTCGAATGTGCCAGCAATGAAATTTTGGTTTTGGGTCAGAAACAGTTTTTAAAACTTGCTCAAGAATCATCGTGTCAACTCTAGTTACTCTTTTTATAGTTGACCATGTGTAGTGAAGCTTGCTTGAGGCAATGTACCTGAAATGAAGATAAGACAAGCTTGTATCAATACGTGGCTATAAAACTACAAGAAAAGTTTTTTCTTTAGTTAATTAAACGGTCAATACGTGAAAATAACATTCGTTTTCACATGCTAAACGTGGTCCTCATTGTTAAACCAAATGTAGTTTTTAAACCGGTACGAACAGCAAACTTATATCATAAGTTTTGAAAGTGCAGTTTGGTTAATTTTTAAAAACTTGCACGTTGACTATCTTTTAAAACCACCTCTCTCTTTGACTTTGGCTAAGAACAAAGTCTCACGGCGGCGAAAAAAAGCTTTTGGTTCATCCAAATCAAGAGAGCTAGAGGACAAGAAGCTTGATTTCGAAGATATTTTTGAAAATATTGCATTGCAACACCATAGAATATCGGTTGAATTTTTTGAAATATTTATTTAGATATAAGTTTTCTTCTAGAATTTTACTTTTAAAGATTATTATTCACAAGAAAGTTAATAAATGTTTTGAAATAAAAGGGTTTGATTTTCAAACTTACCAATGTTCAACAAACTGTTCCAACTAAGCTCGCACTGTGAATGAAGAATCTGAACTTAGGCAAAGTTATACAACTCCTGATCACCTGATATTCTTATGTCAATCACATTATTTTGTCCAATCATATGGTGCTATCAAGAAATACGTGGAATACTCTACTTGTGATTGGTTTACAGTGATTCACAGAAGTGAGAAGTCATGCTGGCTTGCAAAACTTGTACATACCTTATATAGTACGTTCAATCGTATGGTGCTATTAACGAATCATGCATGCGATGATGCACACGTGGAATACTCTACTATGCGGAATGGTTTACAGTGTTTCACAGAAGTGAGAAGTCATGCTGGCTTGCAAAACTCGTGCATACC
>NW_022261926.1:334337-351245 GCF_009602425.1 Actinia tenebrosa
TGTGCTGTCAACCAGAAAGAATTCTATTACTGGGTTTCAATCAGCTGATAAAAGTCTTTGAATCTCATTATCTGCTCCAAATGATGGTCAAACACCAACCACCATGTGCTGTCAACCAGAAAGAATTCTATTGCTGGGTTTCAATCAGCTGATAAAAGTCTTTGAATCTCATTATCTGATCCAAATGGTGGTCAAACACTGACTACCATGTGCTGTTAACCAGAAAGAATTCTATTGCTGGGTTTCAATCAGCTGATAAAAGTCTTTGAATCTCATTATCTGCTCCAAATGATGGTCAAACACTGACCACCATGTGCTGTCAATAGAAAGAACTCCATTAGAAAATTGCAATTCAGCTGATGAACATTCCGCATGAGAAAGGAAATGATGTTGAGTGACACCCAACAATATTAAAGATTTAAAAATATATATTTCTGCTATTGTTTAAGAAAATATTTATATTTGCTGGTTCTCAGGCATTCCCAACAGATAAAATAACAAAGACATGTTGGTTGTCATTGGTGATAGTCTCGTTAATATAGCGAGAGACACTAATGACAAATCTTTGTTAATTTCATCCAACATGATGGCTATGAGAACCAGCAATAAAAGACTGTTCAAAATGCATGCATTACTTAGGAAACTACTCATTACAAGAGACTCTCCTATTTTAAAACTTACATTTATCAGGAACAGATCAAGGAAATTGTTAAGGCGGGTGTCCCAAATAAAGGAATGTATATGGTGATATTATGCTTCAAAAAAGCATAAGAGTTATTATAAGACTACGGCATTAGGGAGTGTCCAGTTCACTGCAGGACACCCCCTGGATCCTCCCCTGTTTATGATGTGGCACAATTTTCACTGTTTGTTTTAGCTCTGATTGCACAAATTTTCTCAATGCATATTTTTCCTGCATGAAAATTGGAGGTGCAGAGGTTGCCAAACCCTTCCCCCAGCTTGGATTTTGTTTGTTTGAGGTCTTCTCCTATTTTATTTATCATACCATTTTATCTAAGTTATCTATTTTTATTTTATACTATGTGTAGCTGACCTAAAAATATTTGAGAACAGTCTTGATTATCATGAAGAAGATATAATAAGGGCTGGTTCACACTTTAATATAAGCATAAACATAAACATAAGCATAAGAAACACAAGTGTGAACAGCTGGGCTTGCACAAAGCATAAGCATAAGGAATGGAAACTTTTCCTTTTTCTTATGCTGATGCTTGTCAAATCCAAAGTGTGAACCGGGTGTACATAAGCATAAGCATAAGAATTACAATAGTACTATGTTTCTTATGCTTATGTTTATGCTTATAATGACGTGTGAACCAGCCCTAAAGTTAAGGCTGATATTGGCCGAAAACATGCAATGGATAAAAGCAAAAGACTGCAATGTTGTCAGGAAGCAATTTCCGACAATTGGGAATTTCTTTGTACTTGGACAGCCTCTACATCACTGGGCTGCCTGACACTGACGTCATATTCTGTAGCAGCATTACTGGAGAATAGTGATAAGGGCTTGAATACCTGTAAGTTAGAGAGACAAACAAAGATTGTCACAGAGAGTAGGTGTCTTAATAGCCCTATTTTGCATGTCAACAAGATTCAACAGAAAAAAACGAGTCAGCCATTTCTTCTTAAGTTCATTAATGGCTTAATCATTTCAGTAGATTACATTTTTTTGTGTGTGAAATCAACTCTCTCTTGAAACATTTTTTTCCCTGGAAGCCATTTGAGTGTTCCTTACTAGAAGCCATTCAAATGTTTCCTACTAAATGTCATTCTGACAAGCTGCCTTCCTTCCTTCCACTGAAAGCCATTCAAATGTTCCCTACAGGAAGATACTCTCAGAATTCTCCCTCCTCCTACAACAAGCCTTTCAAGTGTTTGCTAAGTAGTCACTGTCTCTCATTCTCACTGCAAGCCATTCAAGTTTTTTGATACTTACAATAAATGTTGCCACAAGTGTTCCTAATGCCATTCCTGTCAGAACATCACCCCAGTGATGCCAGTAGTCAAAGATTCTGCTCAAAGCACACAGAACACCAAGCATGATCACTGAAATTTGAAGTAATGGCTTGAAAAGAGTAGTTTTCCTGGTTGGGATAGCTGTCTCTAGGTACATCTGAATGTGGATTGAGAATGATCAAAAACATGGATATAATCAGATAACAAGGTCATATAACATGAATTCCAAAAAAGAAGAATGGCACATTAAAAAAATGCATGCATGTCAAGTCAATCCATGCATGGATCAGGGTGCTTAGGTGCAAGGGCAGATCCGGGGAGATTGGGAGGCTGGCAATTCTTCTATGGAGTTTAGAAATAATAACGTGAATGAAGCCAATTAAAACCTAAAAAAGGATGCTAGGTGATGCCAAGCCTTTCTAGGTAACAGTCACCCCATTGAAATCTTTYTGAATTCACCACTAAGGTTGGGGATGGATAGATGAGTGCATGTATGGAAAAATGCATTGACAGAGGAATGTATATATTGTGTCAATGATTTGATGAGTACATAAATAGATAAATGGATGGATAAAATTCATCTAAATTTTTTATTGATTATTGTTTAAATACTTACAGCTACAAACACTGTACAATACATGGAAAATGTTGAATGGCCAGAAGGGAAAGACATTCTGAAAACAGACATTGTGTTTATTTGTATATGAAAAAAATGATATAATGTATGACTTTTATAAAATATAGTTGATGTACCTGTAAAATAGAGACAATATAGTGTGACTCAAAAAAAAAAAGGTTACGCTTCTCTGTTGAGCTTGACATGGTAAAAGTTTTGCCACAAAGTTTTGTTAGTGAAATGCGCATGCATGTATTCATTATCAAAAGTATTAAACAGGAAGCAAGTACAATACTGATGTCACCGGCGATAAAGTGCAGTTACAGTGATTATGTTAACCCTGACAACATGCACATTTCATTCACGAAACTTCTTACTCAGTAACATTACCTTGTTGCTCCAAGCTCAACTGAGAAGCATACAAAATGCAGTACATAACTTTATGTGCAATGACCTATATCGAAAGAAAAATTGTATTTATAGTTTATATATTTGTTAACCTGACTAACCTTGCTTCAGTAATCTGTTTCTTGTCCCCAGTGCAAATATCTTCAGTGATGAATTTCCCTGCACTGCAGTTAACTTTGCTGAAGTCAGGTTTGCAAACAGCTAAAAAATATGGTCGAAGTCGACCTATCAACAGCTTTCCAGCATCAGTGAATAGGTTCGCTACAACAGCTCCAAAACCAAACATGAATATAAGAAACAAAATCCTAGTGAAAAAAAGAAAATTTATGTCAGCTCCAAGGAAATTAGTGACCCATTTAGATGTTATAGTGGTCAYTAACATATACAAAAAAGTTTTATAAATATATTTTCTTTTCTAAAGTCAATTTTATTTTAAGATTTACCTTCTCTGCCATGCTTTCAACGTTATTGGGCCAAGTTTGATATAGAAATTGTCTCTCCCTGCACCTCGAGGTTTGAACTTGAAGACAAAATGGCGAAGGATCTCACAGACTATAATCTATAATAATCAAAAATCAAAATAATATTACGGCCATGAATTCGCAATTTAAAACCTATTAGTTTTATCTATGAGTTGTTAAGTAGATGTATTAGATGATCTTAGATGATAACATTCACATAACAATTTTCGTTTGTGCAGCCAAAAGTCAAACAAGATATAAAGCTTATTAGTTTTCAACGCTTAGCTTTTGAAAATTGAAGTCAAGTTGTAATCCAATATTACCGTTAATACTCCAAGTGCTAGACCAACAAACAGTGCTGTTAAAGTAGAAATAGTTTCTTCTCTAAATGGCATTGTGATGGACTCATCATCGCAATGAAATCCTCGTTTCGAAGGCTGGATGTTTGTGACATGAAGAAGAAGGTTTGCAAAGCCAACCAAAACAAAACAGATGACATCGAGGGCACAGTAAGCATTGTGAACTTTACGTATTGACATCTTGAATCAGCCGTTAAAATCAATCTTTCATCGGGTGTTATATTCCTATTTGGTTGGTAAAAATAAAATGGAAAAACTTCATGAAATGTGGATTGTTTTATAACCTAATTAAACGTAATGAAAATGAAAGATCACGAGACTTAAAAAAATAGGTCTAACAATAAATTTACCTGTCATCCAAGATTAACGAAAGGCAAGGAAAAAAAGAAAAGAAATTCACGATAGAGCAAAAAGGAAAATTAAATGATTAAATATAAATAATAATAAAAAAGCAAATATACCGTATACTGAAAAGGCAAGGACAAGTGTTGAACGCTCCAGTTGCATGACGGGAAATGTTTTAAAAATAATGTGTGCAAGAATGTTAGGAATGTGCATTGAATTTGAATTTGATCAGCTACAATGTCATTAATCATTATTTTATTTTATTTTTTTGGTTCCTAAAATATTTTAAAGCATCGAATCAAGAAAAAAGGCTAAGATTTGAATTCTGATTTCAAAAGGATTCATACAGGTTTTGTTTCATGTTGTATACAAGCCCGAAATGATGTATCATAGTCGTATGTAAATAATGTCAGCACAGGAGATAAAATATGACGAAAAAACGTGCAAAGTTTGGTAAAATTCTGAAACGCTTAAATGCAAGGCCATGTGGAGAAAATCTATTATATATATATATCATGTGACAGCCACATTGACTGGCATAGCATTACAAAAAGAGCACCCAAGAACAGTAGCAAAAAGGAACTTGATCATGTCCATGGTCCTGAAGGAGGGGTCCTAATTCCAGCCCCAGGTCCAGCCCCCATTTTGACCAAATCCCAAAGTCCCAGCCGATGTTTTGCTCAAATCGCAATCCCATTCCCATTTTTGATTGTTTTTTACTTGTGAATCCCGTTCCCAGTGCTTTTAATCCCATTTTCCCAGCCCAACATTAAATAGGCAAATCCCAGCTCCCATTTTACTCTTCAGGACTGATCAGTACAATCTAGAATGAGGAAAAAAGGAAGGGAAACCACTAAAAAGCTGCTAGTGTGGTCAGTCCAAGCAGACGGTAGAATCAACTGTGGTAAACCACCATACCTAATGAACAACAACTGCTTATCACTGATGAATAACAAAACACAGAAAGTAACAGAAAGGCATGTCTTTGTTTATTAAAACAAATATATAAACATTAACATTGTAGATTTAACAAGTTTGAAAAAAAATATCTTTGCTTTTGCATTATGAATTAACAGGAAATGACATATTCCTTGGGATTAAAATCCTTTAGGAATTTTTTAGATTCTCAGACACTGATGTATAAATGCTTGATGACAGATCTTGTCGAATCCATCTTGTCATTTGTGTGTGAATTTGAGCAATAATTAATTTAATCATTACAATACTTGAAACTTGATGCTTGTAGGCATGAACAATCATTATAAAGGAATTTTACTGAGCTAAAATTACATTTGAACAGACTGTAGACAATGATTATTTTGCTAACAAGGTAGGCTGATGAGTGTCTGCTCACCATCTGAAATTAAATATGATAATATTTGTAATATCAAAGCATGCACACAACTTTGAATTGAAAGTCTTGCTTATGTACCATATCAAGGTGTAAAATTGCTTATAGCTGTATTAAGAGCTTAAAATTAAAGATACAAAAAACTATTTTCAAAATATTATTATTTTATACTTTAAAAGATTCATTGAAATAACTTTACAACAGCAAGCAAATTCATGCCATAAAAATAAATAATATAATACATGAAAAATATTTTAAACATCAAGAATATTTACTTAGCATTTACATAGGTTAAAACTTCTGTTTTTAAAAACATTAAAGTGTCTTAACTACTGATTTGCAAAGAGCTAACTAAAAATAACCTAAAAAAAACCAAGTCCAGGGCATATATCTGAAATTATCGTACATCAGCCCTGCTGTTTCCTATTCGAGAGACTGCTGTCGCTGTTGGTCCAGCCCCTGGGTGAGGAAGGAATATACATTTCCAGATTTTCATATTTTGACATTTCTTTTCTCTTCTCTATTACAGACTCTTGTTATCGTCCAATTCTGATGTTTGTCTTTGGAGTACTTTTTGATGAAGACATCAATTATCCATTGCTGAAATGTACCTGAGCCTATGGTAACCAGGTGACTGCTGTCAAAAAGCAAATTCATTTCAGTAATTGCAACGACACCTTTGTCAAAGAGAACAGAGTTCCTCTTGGTATGCGGAGCATAAGACAGAGGCTGGAGTTGTTTTAACATTTCAGTTTGTATTGTGCCAAGTTTTTGTTTGAATTCTGTGTCCTGAGCTGATGGAAAAATCAAAGTATCTGAACCATAAGCACTAAGATCAGTGGAAAGGAATATTTTATCAATTTTATGCATCTCTTTCAGTTTTTCTACTTGTTGAATCATAACTGCAATGCATTTATTTAATTTTTCAATCCCATACCATTGCAGTTGTCTTTCAGATCTGATATGAATCGCAATATAAGGGTGATTATCAATAAAAGACACTTCTTTGAATCTTGCAACTTCATTTCTGATCAAATTACTGTGCTTTAAAGAAGTTACCAGACTCCATGGCTTGAGTTTTACCCTGGGTCTAAAATTAGTACGATTTTTCCCAATTCCTCTCCAATGTACAATGACAGCGCATCTATCATTTTGCAAAACTTGGTCCTCAAACTCATCGATATTGCGAATTTTCTCTGGATCGACGCACAGTTCACGACCAACATTTAAATCGCCAATCCTGTTGGAAATATTCAGACCCTTATCAATAAAAGGACAATCACAATAACCACGTCTCTGAACATCATTCTTAACCTTGATGTACTGATCAACAGATAGATTATACCACTTTCTCAGGCTCTGTTCTGCATCTACATCAGCATAAATAAAATGAACAATTGTAGTTTTTTCGTTTGAGCAACTTGTTTTAAAGGTCTCTAATTTTTTCATGGTCGCATAACCAAAAGACGACAACAAATTATTGAAGACATCAACATCAAAGTATGTCGAAAATGGTCGGAATAATCTACTCCTTTTCCTCTGCTGGCCAGACCATCCTCCTGGGACGCCACACATTCTTGAATCACGAACGAAAGGTTCGACAACGAATCTCTTCATTTGTTTGGCTATAGCACACAGTTGGACCAAATTATGGGTGGCTTTTCCAAGCTGTTCATAATGATGTAAAACGAACAAGAACTTCGAAGTCGATTTGATTGCATGAGTATTTTGCGTAGCATCTACTTGATACAATTCTGTTTCGTTCTCTGAGGTATTTTTAACGTCGGGAATAATCTCGAACACTCGATCTGCGATATCTGATGTCTTTGGTACGAAGCCTTGCTCGTCGTATCTTCCCTTCGCATTTTCATTGAGTAGTTCTCGTTGCACTAGTTCGATTCTCGACGCCTTCACAACATCGAAATGTCTTGGTTCTTGATTCGAAATGACATGCGATGGTCCATCTTCTATCAAGACTAGCACTAGAAGGCAAAGACTTAAAAAGAGACATGCTTTAAAGCCACTATCCAAGGCGATCTTGACAGCGTAGACTAAATTTCTGCGTATAAACATTAAAAATAATTGAACAGTCCAGCGTTGGGATTCCACGTGTTCAAGACGGTACGCAGCTTACATGACTTCGTCAACTCAGTATTTTCTTCTCTCGTGATTCCATTTTAAGCCGATTAATATTCTATTTGCTGTATAAAAGAGTACAACATCATTCTCCATAGATCTTGACAATCGGTCAAAGTTGTTTCTCTTAACGATGTTTATCTTGTTTTGTTTTGGTATATGTGTGACTCAAGAGTTTAAACTGTATATGGCAGATTGGCTTCCAGTGGTCAGATTGCTCTTACCTAAATATTTCTCCTTACTAGTAATTGCGCTTAAATACTTATAGATGTTTTTCTATAAACAATACTATTGTGTCATTGTTGATGAGAGACGAAGAAAGGTGACTCCAGATCGTCACTTTTCACACTCACTTATGAGTACTTGGTTAACGTAGCTTGTCATTCATTCATTGACATTTGCAATTTTCTGACCAATCACAGAGCTTGTTACGTTAGACCCAAAAATAATGAGGACGGATTTCCGTAAGAGGGCTGGGTAGGAAGTCATAAGAACCATCCATAGAGCTGAAACAGTGCTAAGGAACACGCGAAGGAAGAAAATTAAGAAAATCAGTATCCCTTTGAGGCAACCAGTTAGGATGATAAAGCAGTAAACACTAAAGCTCTTTATACAGTATAATATAGCCGATAAATTATGAATTTCATGTCCACATCATTGGCCGAAAAGCTGCCGACTTAATTGCCCTATTTCACTATGACGTCACATCAAAACAATCTATTGTTTAAACGCAAAGGATCATGGTCGTCGGAGGGGGTCAAATCAACGCAAATTCACCGAAAATTCTAAAACCCATATCAATCCACGAGCTAGCAAACGCTCAGAACATTTTTAGTACATATTAACAAATATTATATCTGAAAACCAGGCCATTTTAGATTAAACTGTTTCGCTAGGAGCAAATATTTTATTGTTGAATTTTCTATTGGATTTGGCGATTCTATCCCCCACACAGTGACGTCATAGTGAAATAGGGCAATTTCTGAAGTCATCCCTTTCCCTTCTTAGCAACAATAGTTACACCGGACCTGTGTGTCATGATAAATATTCCACATACACACGCAAAAAAAAAAACGATGCGGTAATCCTCAGTCGCCGACTAGTATTTCAAAGACCGTCAAACGATATCTTGAGGGAAATTTTACACTGTATTAAAGATTTTAATTGTTTTTTTAAATATTTATTGAAGTTCTTTGATCGGACGAAAGTCGTTGAAACTAGTCCGCTAACAAGATAATCAAACTTTGTGAATAGCAGCTTCAGCGATAGCGGTTCCCACTTCTACAATAGTGGTAGTAATAAAATATCTAAATAATTTCATTTTTGTTATTTTCCAAACTGTTTCAACAAAGAAATGGGAATCAACATTTAACCAACAATACTTCGCGCACCGTGAGATGTATTCGGGTTTAGCTCGGGTCAAACTCGGCCTATCTTCGGTTTCTCTTCTGTCACATGAGCGAAGCATTACCAAAATGGAGTACTAGGCTGAAAAATATGAAAGATTATTTAGCATAAAACAACGTTTTCCTTTAAAATATGGCGTATACGATAAGTAGCAACTCATCTTACTATAATACAGTTTATTCCCTGGCCTTTTTTATCCTCATTGGTGTCGGTAAGTGTAAAATAAAACGTTTGAATCGATACTGAAAAATACAAGATGGCCGACGAATGTTTTGAATGATAATCAGAATTTGGGCTGTTCTCTTCACTAGAATTCAATCTTTTGATGCCAAAATCTGGAATTGAGGCAGCTTGATATATTTCCTAAGTATATCTTAATTATAAATCAGGGAATGCGAATGCGAATTGTTATTTTACCCTTGATTTTTGATCAGTATTAAAACACGTCAGCTTCCATTTTCTGATCTATTCTTGATGCTTCGTTTAGGGTTATATTATAATCTCTCTGGATTAGGTCAACGCTTTGATATAGGATGGTAAGTATTGGATTTTTTTCTGGGAACAGGAATTTTAAATTTGAGCTAACTAATAGTGTTTTAGTTTTAAAATTATTTTGGATCCTATATTCTAAAGGAATGCATAGGAGGGTTTCAAAGGAGGCTTTGAAAAAAAACAAAACTTGTTATGACATTGCAGTATTACATTAACCTTTTGGGAGGAAACAAGAGTTTCATACCCATTTCTCATGCCCTTGTATGGCATTTTATTACCCTCCTATATATATAATCCAAAAAAAATATTGTAAACTTATACTTGGTGTGCAACTGCATGGCCAAAAAATCCCTTGAGATATAAATGACAATGAAACAGCTGCCGTCATGGTTGATCTAACAAGAGAAGCTTAATGAGGAATGTTCCGTATTGTCAACCAACATGGTGGCAATGAGGTAATATGTACCCCAAGAATGCAAGCTACGTGTACCCTAATCAATATACCCACCTACCTACCCCTGGTGGACTCCAATTTTGTGGGCTAATGAATAAATGCTCCGTTACACTATTTGTAAGCTATGGCTGTAATACTAATTCATGTCTGCGGCAGAGGGCGGAGCAGTTTTTTGATTGGGGGGGCTCAATAGTGAAATTGTATGGCAAGGTGGGGGGGCTAAGTTTAGTGAAAATGTATTAAGATTTCACAAACCCTCCGGTTTGGCTGTCCCTGCAGCACTAACTCATTGGGAAACTAGAAGATAATTAACCTTATTTGACTACATGTAGTTTCAACTACATGTAACAGGGTAGCTGTTATGGAAATAAAAGATTAGAAATAAATGAATAAAATCGTGAACATTATGTCTACATTAAAGGTTTCTAGGATCAACATCCCCATTTATGTGGTCGTGCATAGGCATTGGTTTGTCCATCGCCTTATCAGTAGTTGGAGCTGCCTGGTAAGATCATCAACATTGCTATAGACCCCTTGCATGTGACGTCAAAGCAACTCAATCTGGGGGACAAAAAAAATTCCATTCCCCTGAGAATATTGGAACCCATTATTTTGTCCCCCAGATTGAGCTGCATTCCAACATGCTGCAAGAGGTCTATTACTATGTACACTATGTAGTCAATTGAGTGACTGTACTAATGTTAAATTGAAAAACTGTATCCATCATGTTTTATAGGTTAATTTTATGGCCCAGCTTTCAGCCATATTGACCATTTTCAGGACTGTGACTTGCAAAAACTTACAACTGAGCAAGCTATCTACTTGTAACTGAAAAAGATATTAAACTAACAAGCAAACATAGCGATTAGAGTTTTTCATTTCAATAAACATCCTATGTACAAGAATACTATGATACTAATGTCGTGAAATTATCGTTAGGGGTATCCTGTTAACAGGAGCAAGTATTTGTGGTGGTGGTGTTAAGGCACCAAGAATTAAAGCCAAGAATCTCATCAGGTACTTTGTTGATGGTTTTCACGATGGCCATGTTGGAGGGACTTAACAAAAGAATTGTTTATGAATTCTTTTGTTATATCCTCCAACATGGCCACCGTGTCTTTTGTTATTTAATTCTCTTGGGAATGGTTGAAAACCATCAATAATTGATATATGAACAGTCAAGTGCCTAATCATAATGGTCCTTGTTTTTAGAAGTGTAGCACTTGATACCCAGTGGATAATGATCCTGTGGCCCTTTTTGAAGACTTTCTCAAGTCCTTCATCTCCTTATTAGTTCACACGCACTAAATAAAGCACAGGCAGCCCAACCAGAATCACACTTGCCAGATGAAGGACTTTTCCAACTTATTTCTCACCAATTTTAGAGACCCAAAAGCGGGTGGCTGAATTATGCTTGCAAGGTCACCCACTTCCTAGATTGGGTGTACATGATTTCCAACTCTTTATCTACTGTGCTTCATAGCAGAAAATCAAAAGTATCTTCGTGAACACTGTCATCATTGACCATTGCTCGACCATGTGCTTATGTGGCGCATACTACGCACGCACATAGAACTTGCACATGCGCTTTGAACGCAACTGCGATTTGTGACAGAATGCAAATAAAGCCCAATTTATACCTCGGGCATTTCTTTGAAAGCCGGAGTAAAAAGTAAATAAACTGAAACAATAGACTCAAACCTTGGCAGTAATAAAAAGAAATGTATCCAAGGGTACATATTTAGATTTTGGTAGAAAGAAAGCTCTAATTAATAATAATAATAATTATTATTATTATTATTACATATTATTACCTGTTGCTCTAGTTGATTCTGATCTTCTTGTTTTTTCATACTTTAGTATTATCTTCTGTGAAGCTGTGGCAATCTATGGGATCATCATGTCCATTGTACTTAGCAACTACATCGCTGTAAGTAAATGGCCTTTCTTTCTAGTTAAGACTATTTTTCTCCTAACTTTGGTAACTTTGGTAACAAATAACAAAATGAAAATGAAAATTAAGTAAATAAATAATTATGGGAATTAACAATGGTTCTACTGCTTGGCTTTTCTTTCACTGGATTCAAATTGGAATTTTAAAATAGTTGAATTTTGCTGAGAGGAAACACTGGGAAACCCAGAAAAGAAACCCTTAAAACAAAGAAGAAAACGGACAAACAACTCTACTTACATAAGCACTGAGTTGGTCACCTTGGTGAGAGGTGAACTTTTTCACTACTACACCACATGTGCTTCCCAAATGATTTTATTTATTTATTTTTGAAATAATATCGAATACTTTTGTGTGGTTAATTATTTTTTTATTTTTCTTTGTGAATAGCCCATAGAATATAAAGGTCTCAGTGCAAAAGGCCAAATAGAATTGTTTACAGCAGGTTAGTTTATTATATTATCATTATTTGGGATCATTGTTAATTATGTCTTACAGACAAACCAGCTCATGCATTCCTTTCAAAGTAGGAAGGTTATACAAATGTTGTAGGACCAGTCAGGCATTCTGAAATAAAATAAATAAAAGATGTCTCTGACTTAAAACCTTTAGATTGCTGGATATTTGTCTTTGCAACACAGGCCTTCATCAAGAGAGAGATATGCATAATGATTTCAAAAAGCTATTTCTTATCCTAGAAATATCTTTAGGAAGATTTAATTTTTTTTGTATTTTGATTTCAAATCAGGCCCTGATTAAGATCTCTGATTGTGATTGGATCATTTGAATAATAACTACTACTTACAAGCTTAGGTATACAGTCCTTTGACTAAACGTTGTCGTTTGATTGGTTTCATCCCTACGCGCCTAGACCGAAAAGGATCGTGGGGATAATTCACAGTTACTAGCTGCCACACATCTAACACGTCTTGAGCTCGCTGTTTTTTTCCGATACCATTTAATTTGCTAAAACCATGCCTCGAGCATATGGCGAAGATTTAAACTGGCGAGCAGTTTGGATGACACAAGTTCTGGGTAATTTACCCGTTATCCTTTTCGGTCTAGGCGTGTAGGGATGATCGGATCAATAACAACGTTTAGTCAAAGGACTGTATACTTTGGGAATACTATATAGCATTCAACAAATCAGAAGTCAAAATTTGAAATAAAAATTTTTAAAAATTAATTGAATCATCCAACCTTAATTATAGCAACACATGAGATGGTTCGACTGTGAATGACCTATCAATTCTTCAAATTCTAATATGCCATTTCATGCTTTTGCAACCTACCAGATTCCAGACGTATGGCAGTTTGGCTTCTGTCAATCACATTTAAGATGAGCCGAGAGCATTCCAGGTTATTTGGATGGAGAGTGATAAATATTCCAAGGTCGCGGGAAAGTTTATCTCTCATGATTAGAATGCACTCAGCCTGTCGTAAATTTAATTGAAAGGAGCCCAAATGGCAGATGTCTGGGGTGATTTAGGTTTCAGAAGCATGGAACAGGCTTGAAGGGGCATAGTTCGACAAGGTGTTTACATGGTTTGAAACCACCATAAGGAAAGGACTTGTCCACACTTAACGTGAAATCTCATTCCCTCCTGTTAATTTCTGACAAGTCCCTTTTTTTGCAGGATACAAAGTGTTTGGAGCTGGACTGACTGTTGGGTTTTGTAACCTCTGCTGTGGGGTTTGTGTTGGAATTGTTGGAAGGTAAAGTGCCTTTTTCCGGGTACACTTCATTTACAATGGTTAGAAACCACAAAAATGCTATCAATGTGAGCACTTTATCTTTTGCATATTATTTCCTAAACATTGTTAATGACTCGTAACAATTTTTTGTAACATTCCCTGAAGATGAGCACTTAGCCTGAAAGCTTGGAAAACATGATACCAATGTTTGAAGAATCATCAATCTATAAATAAAGATTTTGGTTGTGTTTGCAATATTTTACCTACTAAATAGCAAGTTTTCAATAAAAATGTGTGTAGATAATTAAGCAGAGAATGCAGTGTTTGTCTTTAGTTTACACTGTTATTGAGAATCATGACATTCATTCAAATGATTTATACCAAGGAACACAATTTTATTCTTTTCTCTAGTGGTGCTGCTCTTGCTGATGCTCAGAATGGTTCACTCTTTGTCAAGGTAAATAAATAAGGATCTTTACCCTTTAACAGCCTCTGGGCTGATCAAGATCAGGGCACAGCCAATTAACTCACAGATTGAATCTTTAAACAGTCACTGGGCTGATAAAAGTCAGGGTACAGCTAACTCACAGATTGAATTGGAATTTAGCATGTTAGGGTTTGTAGAGGGAGGAAAATCCTCAAATCAAAGGACGGTTGATTGAGAGACCTAACAATCTCAACTCACATGTGATGCCATGTTCAGGAATTGAACCTGAGAAGCAGAGGTGAAGGGCGCAAGTGTGATACCAATACAGCTACCACTCTTGATTCCCATCTTGTGCTACTAGTTGATTTTTCCAAAATTCAATTGTCATGATTGGCTGATTTTTTGGTAATTAATTTGTTTACCAATATTCAGTCTCCCCTGCAGCCATTTTTAGCATCATCGACAAATGCTCAGGTTGCGTGACAACACTAAAAAAACAACTGCAGGGGAGACTAACCATTATTGTACCATCCCCCCTCCCCCCATTGAAACAGCATTTCATAAATGCATTGCTTTTAATAGTCTGTTAAGCCGCTATGCCCTTTATATTTTCAGATACTGATTGTTGAGATTTTTGGCAGTGCTATTGGATTATTTGGAGTTATTATTGCTATTATCCAGGTTTGTATTTAAAAAATGTTTTCTTTAATTGTTCTTTAATGCCAGCTTCATTGTCACAAGTAATTCTTCTAAAATACATATCAGTCCAATGGACTAAATCCATTTAGGCATAATGTTTTCTCAATTCAGACCATTTGTCATTCCCTAGAGTAACATTTCTTTGTTTAATGGTTGCACATGAGACAGGGACGCTGCCAGGATTTTCTCAAGGGGGTACACAAATTTAAAATGCCACCATTATATTTCTCCCCTCTGTAATGCCAAACCAAGAAAAGGAAAAAGATTGGAAAGATGCACAACTTTTGACGCCCTCATGAGAAGACACATAAGAAGACACATGGACATGGATACAACTCAAACAAATAATCATATTTTCAAGAAAAAGACAATGTGGTCTGAAATGGGAAAACAGTACCCCCTGGCAGCAGTGATGATTCATTGATAAATGGAGAAATTATTGTTTTACATGTTTAATGCCCAGAATCACAGTATTTAACATTTCAATTTTTTCCTTGTCTACAGGCTAGTGATGCAAGCATGGAAAGTGTTGGAAGCTCTTAGAAAAAAGTTTCTCTCTCCTTCCCTACTCAAATTTGAATGAATAATGGTACCAAGTGATCAATTGTTTCTTTTTAGTTTTCCTATGCTACTCATGCCTCTGTAGTTCCTGTATTTTTTATGATAACTATCTATACCCAAACCCCAAGGGCTTAAAGAAGCCCCCCAACACCATAGTGGCATAAATCAGCCACATGAGTCTGCTTGCATCCTTTTTGTTACCACTTTTTGGTGCAACCTCAGAAAGGCCAATATGGCATAAGTCTATTAAAATAACTGTCTATCTCTTTCTTGAACACCTCAGACTCATATAGATTTATCTTCTTCCAGTTAATGCTAGGTCATTTCCCCCATACTTGTTCTTGTTTGGCCTGTAATTAGGTTAGGGTTTAATTCTATCTACCAAGAATTGGAAGTGAATTGAATTATCAAGATACAGTACGGGACAGTGATTGACATTACAGCGCAATGCAAAAAAGTATGACCACATTAATTTAATGTATCATTTGCATACTTCTAATCTATGCAAGGGCATTTTCCTGCCAAACGAACCTTTACATGCCTTATTTGGTAAAACCAGCCAGCTTCGCACCAAGGTGTTTCATTTTAATGTACTAAGGCCTGTGCATGGAAGTATACGAATGCATTAAATATGGTCATACTTTTGCGCATTGCACTGTAATAGGCTGCTTGCGTGATGGTGTAATTTTACTTCTTCCAAAATGCTTCGTGAATTTCTTCAAATTTGTATTTCCTCATTAGAATAGAGAATTAACTGAACAAAAGAAAGTGTACAAGGAATTCTGGTAGTTGTAGTTGATGATGCCATAATGCAAATGCCCTATGTAGTATAGGTTTCTCATGTCATCAAATTTCCTTTCTTTCTTGGTGTGACACAGGAAACCCAATCACTAACATGCTTGTTAAATTCATTTGATACCAAAAGTAGCTACATCAAGTTTGAAAAAATCAAAATTAGACTTTATGATAATTTAGGTAGTTATGTCTTTGACAAAGTTTGATAGCCAATGTGCACGAGCACGAGTCTCTAGCACAAAGCATGATGGGAAACCTAGTACTTAACAAAACAAGGCAATCAATAGAACTATCAGAAAAAAATGACTCTGTTATTTTCGGTCGAAATACTTACAGTTTCATAGAAAATGTTAAAGGAAAAAATTGTCAGAGGAGTTAAAAAACCGTAAGTACTGGGTTTCCTATCATGCTTTATGTTAGAGGTTTGTGCTCGTGCACATTGGCTTATTATCACAGATGCAGTATACATCTCCAATAAATCTTCGCTACATATATACATACATTGGAATTGGTTGTGTATAGAATGATTTGCTTGTCAATTAACCGCGGGATAATGGTCAAAATAAATCGTTAAAATGATCGGTATTGTTTGCATTGAGTCATTAAATCAGTTCCATGAATTGTAATAGTGACATCATTGACCAAAAAAGAACGAAAGAGAGAGAGAAGTTTTTGCACCCTCTACTGGAATTGAAGACAATGAGCAGCAGTAAGGCGGACTCGCGATCAATGCCGTATATTCACGGGTTTAACCCGCGGAATTCCGAACGCGGG
>NW_022261927.1:2368-18009 GCF_009602425.1 Actinia tenebrosa
AGGGAGGGGGGATGCAAAATTTTTAGAAGAAGCTATGAGAGATTGCCTGGGGGGAATAGTTATTTTTTGGGGACTTCAAGGGGGGTCTTAAGAATTTTTTTGTCATTTAAAGATTTCACCTGCCCCCCCTCTGCCATACATTATGAACACAGCCTAAGAGTCTTATGAAATTGGTGCAATAACAATAGAAGAACAGTAGGGGATTGTATTAATGTGTGCATACTATTATTAGAAATATTAAATTATTATATCATTTGGATGGGTATACTGGAGGTGTACCATCAAGATATGCAATATTTGGTATCGAATTGGAAAAAAAAAGATATTAAAAAAGTTAATAGTGTATATAAAATATTTTGGCCGTCTTATCTCACAGATTGATCTTAATATTCCCCTGGAAGATCAAGGACCATTTGATATTATACTTCAGAAGATTACAGATTACATGGCCCAGGCTACAGATGGTGATGAACATGCTTTAAAAACTATACAAAGTTTAGAGGTGAGCTCTATATTGAGCAATTTTTGTGTGAGTGTTCAATTTTTTTCACTGTTACTTTATGCATGAACTCAGACTGCGTTATAGCTTCTAATCCTAGCTATTTATAAATAAATAAATAGATAAATAAATATAAGAACTTGTAGGGTAATAGGTAGATAATAATATTATTATTACACATGTTCTTATATGATTTCCAAGCCCATCCCACATGGCTTACTGCATCATCTCCCAGATAAATAAATAATGGGATTTAGAAGTGGTAGACCTGCAGAGAAAGAAGCTATTTGTCCATTGAAATCTACCAGTAATTGGAATTTAGAAGTTGGGTTAGCAAAACCATAAAAACTGGTGAAAAACCCCAAAGCACAGGGAAGATAACAAGCAACTCCACTCTATCTACATTATTGGGTTTTTTCAAAATATACCCAGGTCACATTCATAAGGTGAGCTGTGTCACTGCCACAGGTATACTACCCCCAACATTTGAAAAAAAATTAAAAATTAAAGATCTGGGAAGTTTTTCAGAATTTTATAAAGTTATTGATGATAACTTCTAGATGAGATGGATAATATCATTGGTTGTTTGTTGTCTCTGATTTTGTTGTTTCCTCTTTCCGTAAAAATCAACATGTGAATTGAGTGTTGTATGTTGTAAACATAGAACACAGTGGTAGTGAGTGTGGAGGGAACCTCACAGAAGAGACTCATATGGGGAGTGGTGGTTGTTTAAAATATAAGTATAGTATATAAGTTAAGCTACTTATTTTCTTGTAGCACTATCTGGATTGCCACCCAGAGGTCAAAGTTCTGGATCCGCTAGACTGTGTGCAAAAACTCTGCAACCGTTTAGTCAGTTATCAAGTGATGAAACAATGTGAATTTATAGAAGATGGTGAGAACTACTATTCCTATAATAACCATAGAATTAATATTTAATTAATTGTTAATCAATATAAGAAGCCATTTCATTTTTCATGAAATCTTTTTGGATGTATGTGCTGTGAGGGATCGCTGTAAGTAACCAGCTGATCTGAAATAGTGACGTAGATATGACGTCACTGCAAAACTGAGGCGTCGTGAAGCCTGCAAAAATTGACCGGCCAAAAATAAAAACCTGTCCAGCATTGCAATAAAACTATTATTGTTATCACAACTTCTTATTAGCAGTGAACATTTATTTTTCATCTGGTGGTTTGATTCCACAAGTGACACTTCACTTTTGCAAATTATCTCGATTCTGATTGGCTAACATTTCCTCTCAGAACAGCTGGAAGCACCATACACAAAACAAAAACTAATCTATTCATGATAAAGATAATAATGATATTTCTTCGTAGGAAAAACAGATATGTTGTGCTATGATCAAATTGGTCGGCTAGGAATTCAAAAATATTAAGTTTCATGAGCCTGGAGAAAAATGCTTGAAGCACAGGATATTATACAGTATTAGCCAGCATCTTTAGTCTAGTATGATGCTAGATTTAAAATTAAACCAACAATGTATAGTTCCAGAAATTATCGATAAATCCCCCTCCCCCTCCCCACACGGAGGACTTTTTAAAAGGCCCCCTACCCCCAGAAATTCCATTTTTTTCCCATACGAACTTTAATTTTGTCTTTTCTCTGACCCCCCTCGAGCTCCCCTCCGTGGATGGGGTTGAGATGTTTTTTGGAACTACACAATAATATTACTACTATAACTCTTTAATTTAAACGTTTTATTTTTGAATTTTAGATCCAATGTCATTTATTTATGATTTTTATTTTACTTTTTATTGTAGGAATTAGGACATACATGCCAAACTTTGTGAGAATAGATTCAACAGATTTGGATGAAAATATTAGAAGGATTAGAACGGCAAATGTTCAGTTCCCCATGGGTAAGTCTATGGCATGATAAGAATAAATGGTGATAAGCAATACTAAAACAAAAAAATTGGGGGGAAATATGATGTTGAAGAAAAATGAAATGTACATAGTTATTGTTTAAGAAATCCAAGAACCTTTAGCCTTTTTAAATGTAAGACCCAATGTTTTAAAGATAGTTTTTTACCTTATGCTATAAGTAAATGGGATGCCGCCCTTTAGCAATATTTCAGTGTTCTCAATTTACCTTTAATAATTTCAAATTTTTTATAATCTTTATTTGTATTGTAAATTCAAGTTTTTCAATTTTATATTGCTATTTGAATAAAGTTAAGCATTATTATTATTATTATTATCATTATTATTATTATTATTATTATTAAGAATATATGATTACAACACAATGCACCTAACCATGGCCGCCCAACCTATTTTTGCTAATGCAGTTGAATTTTTTCCCACCTTAAGCAATTAGTTTAAGCTCTCCTTGTGATTATTATTATTTTTTATTACTATAGTGTGTAAACCACTCATTGGACATGGATCAGACCAGAGTCATAGGGTAAGTTTTGTCTTAAACCAGTTACTATTTTCATAAACATGCGAACTCAATTACTAGCTGTAACCTGCAAATTTGTTTTTTCTCTGTCATCAATCAAAACTAATAATTCAGTACCTTTCATAGTATTTTTGACTTGCCGCAGCTCAAAATACCAAATTTCAGCATGCAGTCTGAAGCTACTGAGTTTGCATGTTGCATATTTATGAAAATGAGTCGACTTAATTTATGAATTTATTATGACTGCTGTGATATAAATAGAGGATATTACATGGGCGCGTGGAGATACGATTTTTATCTTCGAGTGTTCAATTGATATCTCATGAGTGAGATATCTAAATTGAACACGAAAAGATAAAATTCGTATCTCCAAGCGACCATGTAATGTTCTGTTTATTATATGTATATCAATGAAACTTATATAAAACAAAAGCTCAAAAATTCTTTATTAAAATAGCAAGCCMATTCAACGGTGATATCTTCACGTGTGAAAGATATGGTATCTTCCACTGGTGAAAGATATCAAGTTTTCAACACAAGAGAAAACCTGGTATTTCATCGATATCTATATAATAAATATCTGTATCTTATTTTGTCTATTCAGATGTCATTACTGTTCAATGAAGATGGATTAAAAGACGTTACACCTCCCTGCGTTGTACAGCATTTCGTTAATCACAATGCGATATTGTATAAAGTGAGTGTTGTTATTGGAGTGTTATGCATAGTTGTTATTTATGAAATGGCTGTTATAAATTTTGCTTTCTGATTGGTTTAGGGCACTTGATTTATGACAGCACACAGCATCTAAAATCTATTTTGTTATTAATATCTAAAATAATGGTTATTCTATGTGCAACAGTAAAAGGACAATCTACATGACAGGGCTCGAAATAGAATTCTTTTTTTTAGCCTGCCATAGTAAAGGAGCATGGTAAAAGGAGGTCATTCCAGTAAAATTTGCATGCCATTTTATTGTTCATTTGGCAGTGTATCGTTATTTTTACCTGCCAAACCTGAAATTTGGCCTGTCATTTGGCCAAATGTCATCAACAGGAAAAGTAAGCTCAGTAAAAAATTTACAACTCTAGAGCAGTAAAGGCTTCATTTGAAAAAAAACCTGTATTACTGATGAGAAACACTGTATTGGTCATGCTTCATTTTCACCATTTATATTTTTTTGTAGGTCTTTGTAGCAGCAAATCACTACCATACTGTAGATAGGCCATCCATAAAAAACTTTTATAAGAAAAAAGGTAAGATTTTGAGAATGATAATCAATAGATGATCAAGAGAATCCTAACTTGGTTGAAAAGATTGAGAAGGGTGGGAATCAAGGGGGTGGCCTCTCACCTCTGGAGTCTAGGATTTGATTTCTGGACTTGGCATTACATGAGTAAAGTTTGTGAGGTCTCTCCCTTGATTCATGCTAAATTCCAATTTGACCTGTGCCATGACTTAGATCAGCCCAGAGGTTGTTTCAGGGTTTGATCTGTGAGTTAGCCCTGCCATGATGTAGATCAGCCCAGAGGTTGTTTCAGGGTTTGATCTGTGAGTTAGCCGTGCCCTGACTTAGATCAGCCCAGAGGTTGTTTCAGAGTTCAATCTGTGAGTTATCCGTGCCCTGACTTTGATCAGCCCTAAGGTTGTTTCAGGGTTTGATCTGTGGGTTAGCCCTACCATGACTTAGATGAGCCTAATTTTGACTTCTTTTTTTGTAATCCAAGATAATCAACCAACGATCTTCTTTAATAGCCATGATGTTTCAAAAGCAGAGTCATCTTCACATTTAAGTCAGGTGAGCAATGCATATGAAATATTTTAACACTAAAAAATATGGTTTTATTGTACAGGTTTAGGAACTGTACAAGACACTGTTATGATTTAGTCACATGCACAGTGCTTTCACTCACTCAAGTTGTTTTTAAGAGATAGGATTTTACCCATGAAAAAAGGTGTATTCAGGTTGTTTGAATTAAACAAACCAAATAATTGAAGGGGTTAAAATGAAAACAGCATAAGTGATTTTTTGGGGTATTTTTCAATAATTGCCTAAACCAAACAAAAATACCATCAAACAGCCTCTTTTAGTCTAAATATGAATGTTCAGTATTTACTTTTTCGTGATTTTGGTCGGGAAAGGAGAAAAACGCTCCTTGGTTACGCATTGGCTTTGCTTGACAACCGATCATCCGTCTGTGAACTAGTGTATATTTGCATATCACTTGATGCCTCAAGTGAATTGCATTAACAGTCTGCTGTGTGTTCAAGCAGAAACTTTAATTCGATTTTGTCACTACAAGTGTAATCGAATTTAATTGTAAACAAAGTTTGCTTTCGTAGCTTTGCTTTCTCTTTCCCTCTAGATATCCAGTCTTCATAAACTCATCGGCTCTCTTGTTTTCTTTACTCGGTTAAATGTTTTTATTACAAATGTTTCTCAAGATATTTCTGCTCGAGAATCAGCTTTAGGCTACCGCTTGTGGCGCTTTAAAATCCATTCCCAGCCCTCCATTCATGATGCTCTCTAAGAATAATATTGAGAAAGAACAACGAGCTAGATAGATACAAACTGCCTTTGTAATAAATCACTTTTAGTCCTGGTGCAACAAATTACTGAAAGTTGATTAATTTTGCTCATAAAAATGTTCGAACGGTAAGAGCTCCTAAAAGAGCCGTTGTTCTAAAGATACTTAATACAGTTATCATCACTTACTCATCTATTTTTTCTTTGATAGTTGGATGAAATTGATAACACAGGCAAAGCTACGCCAACAGATGAAGTTGTTGTAGCTAAAATTGTCAACAAACTACAAAATGAACTGGTGAGACCGTACTTTTTCCATCACAATCTGATTTTTATTTTACACCCAACTGTATTCTTAACCTCAGCATGGACTACTTTGACGATGCTGCAGCCATCTTGCCAGAGGGCAAAACAAAACAAAGATGACAAAAAATATATAGAGTTTTGTGTGTTTATCTTTTATGAGTAAAGTTAAAAGATGTGGCATCTTAATTCATGTTTCGTTGTATTCTCTCGTGATGAGCTGTTAATATTAATCCATGTCTGACTCATTACTGTAACAAAGCTTTATTTGCCCCCTGTATGCCCCATGATGCATTGTGATCCAAGATGGCTGCCATATCATGAAACAGCGTAATCCAAGACTGGGCAATCACCCCCTACATACCATAAATAACATATACATTACCATTATCAACATCATGTTCATCACCACGTCACAAGCATGATTATCAAATCCACAATGGTCATCATTCAGCAACATCCAACTGATACTAATATCTTTGTTGTCATCATCATCATCCATCAATTTCCTGATACAGTATCAGCATTATCATCATCCATCACCACTATCATCATCCATCAACTTCCTGATCTTATATTAGCATCGTCATCGTTGTCATAGTTGACATTCTAATTACTAATTTATTGCTCTCTGCTTTCATTTCCCAGGGTCTTTCAATGTTTGGAATTGACATTGTTATTGAAAAGGGAACATCCAATCATGTTGTCATTGACATCAATTATTTTCCTGGTATGAAATCTAACATTTTTTTGTACTGTGTAAAAGCATGAAAAATTAGAGCAAATTTCACGAGACTATGCAGACTAATGTTACAGATGTCTCCTCATTGTGTAGTTCCAAAAATTATCCATACCCCCCTCAAAGAGGAATTTCTTTAAGACACCCCCCTACCCCCCAGAAATTCCAACTTTCTTCCATACAAACTCTGTAATTTTTGTTCTTTCTCTGACCCCTCTACTCTTTGGAAATTCCAAATTCCTCTGTGGGGTGGGTATGGATGATTTCTGGAACTACACATTGTAATAAATGTAATTGTAATACATCTCTGTGTATTTTGATTGGATAAGCTCTGGTCTTATGTGCTTTGATTGGTCAGAAGCAGTGGCATATACAGGGGTAGTTCCAGTAAACAGGCAAAGCTGTAAATGTAATGACTACAAAATGCTATCTGGGAAATAAATGACCTTGAAAACCTCCAAAAAAAAATTCAAGCTGGATTGAAAATTGCAAAATATTAATTCAACCTTTGTGTTTATTTCAGGGTACGAAGGAGCTCCGTCATTTCCTGCAGACATGGTCAACTACATCAATCAAATTCTGTTCACTGATCAAAATGGTGTGTAAAATACTTATAAATGAGAGTCAAATGCATTCAACACATCTGAAAAAACATAATGAAAAATCATTAAGGATTAATAAAACAAGGTACTTCATGCTTCTTTGAACTCTGCACTTTCAATGTGTAGTTCCAGAATTGTCCATACCCCCCCCCCTCCCACTCCCCCAAGGAGGAATTTTTTTCAGACCACCTTTACTACCAGAAATTCCAGTTTTCTTCAATACAAACTCTGTAATTTTGTTCTTTCTATGACCCCCACCCTCAGAATTTCCAAATTCCTCTGTGGGGAGGGGGGTATGGATAATTTCTGTAACTACGCAATGTCATAAATCACGCCATCAATCAACAGAGCTTAAAATAACAGCTGGTCATCAGACAATGTCAAGCCAGAATTGAAACTTGTCTGGCCAAATGTTTTAGTCAGAAAAGAGTCCAGTGATTATAAGTGACGACTTACCAGCCATTATTTTTAAGCCCTGATCAAAAATGTACTGACCAATGCTGTTGTCAATTTGATTGATGGAAGTGACACTGCAGAGAAAGACGTAAGGATTTCACAGAAAAACGAAAAGTTCTGTCCACACCCCATACACGAACCCTGAGTCCAATTTAGTTTTGATTTTTTATTCTTAAACATGCTTTCCCAGACCACTTATAGGTGGGCGTATGAAGATGAAATTTGTTTTGGTCAATTATTTAAATTGCCAACCAAAAATTTGTTGGACAATCTAATAAAGCAAAGTGACAAAACGTATTGTTAAGATGGTTGGCACAGCTTTACATCCACATATTTCCTGGCATTGACTAGCGGAGGAGACTAGGATCGACTCTGATCATTATGAAGTATGCCAGAAAATATGCCAATTACTAATTAAGGTATAAAGTCATTCATTAATGCATGAACATAAAGAAAGAGGTTTTAAAAAAAGGTACACTTTGAACATAGTTATCTTTTCAGACCATAGCTAAAATGTTTATTTAATAGTGTATGGGAAGGACATTCATTTTCAGCCATTTTTATGCAGTCACAGTCACATGAATTCATACAATTTGACATCAGGTCAAAAATAGGGTTTTGGTAGATTACCATATCTGTCAAAGTGTTTCTATATCAATGTCAGAAAGCACAAAGCTTTCAAGGGCACGTGCCTATAGGATGTCATGGAAATGGCTTGACTGACATTACCCTGCAAGCAGGGTAGATCGACATCCACCAAAATCTACTTTGTCGAAATAGCAAATTGTACGTTTTGCAAGTTATCAAAATTTCCTCCACCATCCAGCTGTGTTATCTAGGATAAAATCTAAAGCCCTTTTCAACAAGAAAGACTCAAATGAAAAATAAGTTTCCTGTTGTAAAAAATTAAAGTGGGGAAATAATACTATGGTAAAAGGCCATTAAAATAATTATTGTTACTAATAATGGTTTTGTTTTATATTAGTCTTCATTTCTTTCCAGGGCTTAAAATAACGGCCAGTAAGTTGCTGGTCATGATGACATGCCACATAAAGTAGTTTTAGTTCAAAATGACCCACAAGGCAATGATTTGACCGGACAAGTTCCAATAGACCTTTTTGGCTCTGACGTAATGTTTTCCCATTTCAAACCACATGTCATTCCCTAGAGTATCATTTCTTTGTTTAAGGTTTGCGCTCGGTTGCACATGAGAAGACACATGAATATGGATACAACTCAAACAAAGAATATTATTCTCAAGAGAATGACACGTGGTCTGAAATGGGAAAACATTACCCTAAGCCGAAGAGGTCTATTCTGGGCAGACATTGTCTGATGCCCAGCCGCTATCTTACCTAAGCCCTGCTTTGTATATATCAGATTCTAGAATCTCTCTTTCTTTTTTTGTTTGCCCTTTTAACCTTTTTTGAAATAGCTGTGATATTACCAGTAGAGTACAAACACTAAACGTGTGCAACCTAAATACTACTAAATAGTGCTGAATTATGCTAATTCTTTCATTTTCTATTGCTTAATTAGTGCCAAATAGTGCAAAGTATTGCTGGGCTTCCCTTGAAGTCATTTCCTGTCTCATACAGAATAATCATCAGCTGAATCGCAAGTTTTCAATAGAATTTTTCCTGGCTGACAGCGGTTACCAGTCGTTTCGCACAATTGCCTTTTCGCACGAACCCGTTCGCACAACTATGACCTGTTCGCACAATTCCAAAAGTCGTTTGTAACAGTTCATTAGCCTGACTCTCTTTCACCTTGAGATTAACATTAACACTTTGGAGAAAATAGATATATGCTCAAGCTTTCGACAAGCAAATAAATAAACAAAAAGTTTAATGGCGATTAAGTTGGAATCAAGGAAAGATTACACTTTGGCACACTCAGGAAGCAATGGCGCTATTCGTTTCGTGCAATTTTGGATCAACTCGGATGCTAATAAAGTCTTGAAACAGAATTATTGGGGAAGAAAACCCATCTACAGGAACAGAGGAAAGATATTTTCACGACTTCTTAGTGACCATATACTGTATTTTAAAGTTGTGYTAAACGACTATTGGAATTGAGCGAACAGGTCATAGTTGTGCGAACGGGTTCGTGCGAAAAGGCAATTGTGCGAAACGACTGGTTACCCTGGCAGCACATGGTGGTCAGTGTTTGAACACCATTTGGATCAGATAATGAAATTCAGAGACTTTTATCAGCTGAGTGAAAGCCAGCAATACTCCATTTTACAGTTTTGTTTTTTGACCCTGAATAATACTTCCAATGTGTGGCTGGAGTGGCTGCACATGATAAACTGTAGTTTTGCTATGCACGGAAACTCCGGCCTCAACAAGAAGCTATTATTTGTGGTCACTGGATGGAACTGTAAAATGGAGTATTGTACATAGTGCAGTTTTCGTATAACTGTGAAAAGCTCAGTGCCGTAAGCGTGACGTGCCGTGATACCTTCTAGAATCTTAATTGGCTGATCTTTTTCACGCGCAATATGATTGGTCTAAAAATGCCGTGATCTTGGCATGACTGTGTCCTCACCGTGTTTATGCCATGTTTCAGGTATTTGATTGGATGGAGAGTAAATTCTTGTGCAATGTGATTTGTCTGGCGTATCCCTTGCCGTGTCACGACTGTGTTCGTGCCGTGAACTTTTCACAGTCATACGAAAACTGCACTATTTAGTGTTTGTACTCTAAAATGCTTTCTAGTATGTGTATCCAAGGTCAATGGCTGGCCTTGGTAACTGCAATACATTCAGGTTGTCGTCATTCCCTTCTCTAGTTGATGTACCATCTTCCAAGTGATCATCAGGATTTGGAGAGTTCAAAGAATCAAAAAGACTCTCTTTATTAACATCAGGAGTGTCTAAAGCAGTTCTACCTTCATCAGATTTTGAATCTTCTTCAAAAGATCTCTCCACTGATCTATTGTCATCTTGATCAGACTTTCTTTCCTTTTCTTTCATTTTCTTTGATTTTTTAGGAGAAAAATTAGATCTAATTGGTTGGCTAAAGTTATCGTTGATATCACTTGAAGACAATTTTCGTGAAACATCTCTGTCCTTGACCTGAGAGTTTGCAGATAAATGCGAAATTGATGAAGTGTGTGATGAGGTGTCTGATTCGTCATCATCTGTTCGGCTTTTTGCTTCCCATATCAGAGACTCCTCAAAGTCGTCAGAATACATTGACAATGCTGTTGATGTCCTAGACCTGATAGGTGGTGATGTCACAGACTGCCTTCTGATTGGTTGAGCCAGATCTGGACTGCGTATTCCTGTGTGACCGTATTTGGTAGTGGTTGGGAGATCAGGTAATGGAACATCATCAGAACTCACTTGGTCACTTGCAGGTCCAAAATTTGAACTTCCATCTGAATCACCTAGAAAAAATTATCTGTTAGATTAAAAGTGGCCTCAGAGCACCCTTAGAAGTGGGTAGCAGCACAACAAATGGGATGTCACTGACATATGGTATGGGATTGATGATGATGAATGACTTCCTTCGAATCAATCACAAAATGCCAAGGATGGCAACATAATGGTTACAGCATGGCTCTCCTATGAGTTTTTCAAAATCATGTGAAATCTGCATAAAATATTATAGAACCTTGGTTAAAAGTGCCTTTATTTACTATTAACCCATATGAGGTCCAGTATATTGCTAGCTTTCAATAATTCCCAAGGGAGTGGAATAACAAAAGACATGGTGGCCATGTTGGTTGATATAACAAACATCATGTGCAAATGAATACAAGAAACAAAAAATTAGGCAGTAGACTGATTAGCTGCTTCAGTCAGTTGTTTTGTTACATATTTATTAGGAAGGGCTTTACTACTGTTGTTGTATCAACAATGTTGTTCAAATGAAATAGCCACAATCTTTTTCAAAAGAATAGATTTAAAATCCAAAGACCTTTCAAACTGCACAAAGCCAAACTAAAAGATAAGTGTGTTTCCAGTTGCATGAGAAAAATAACTGGGGTTGGTAGTTCGGATTTTTCTTTAAAACATTTTAACTGATACGACAGTGGAAATGAGCTTACTGGGAACCCTGTGGTGCATTTGGGAATGAAAAAAATATTAGGGTTGGCAAAAATCAGCAAGAAAATTAGGGTCAGTCACGCAACAGGAAACACTTATTTTATTTTATCTTTTTTTAATTTTTATTTTGTTTGGCCTAAGCCCAACAGCGCTACAGTACAAGTACATGATGCACACAATATATGTACCTTTAACTTGTGGGAGATAAATGTCCAAACTGTTCTGACTGCTAGTACCAAAATCTGCTGGGGTATCATCGTTTTGTTGCTTCTTCACTGTAACTGTGTTTCCAAGGTTCTCTGATGTTGGTTGCTTACTTTTTGCATCTGATGTAGGAATGACAGACTGTAAAAGAACTAGAGATAAAACTAATCATTTATTTATCCTATCCATCCATTGACTATCCATCTATCCACTCGCCCTCCAGACCATCCATCCATAATTTTACTCTTCCATACATTCACCTTTCTATCCAAACATCCACTTATAGATTCATTTAGTCAACTACAACCCCTAATCTATTCATCCATTTTCATCCACTCACCCACCTATCCATCCATCCATCCATGCCAACCCATCCATCAACTTATCCATTCATTCATTCAACCGCCTCCAATCTATTCATTCATCCATCAACTTACTCATTTATCCAGCCATATACGCCAATCCACCCACCAACCTATCCATCCATCTATCCATCTTTCCAGTTATCCATCTACCTACTGTATCCATTCATTGATACATCTATATCAATCTACTCCCAACCATTTCATCTATCCATCCATCCATCCCATCCAGTTATCATTCCCAACAAGCAACATGAAAATCAATTAATCTTACCATCATCAGTTTGAACACCAGCAGACACTGTCACACTTCCTTCTCCAGCACCAGGACTAGTAAATATTGTTTGTGTTTTTCCAAAATCCTTAGGAATTAAGTTCCTTATGATTTCTTTCCTCTCCCTTGAATAAGCACTCATGGACAAGCTCTTCTTATGCTCAGTACCTGTGTGACTGGTCCTTGGATTTTTTACTTTTCCTTTTTGGTTCATTTCTAACCTCATTTGCTGAGTCCTTGTTGTTCCGTATGTCAGATTTGTTGGCTTAAATTTAACCTTCTTTGGGACAAGTTGATTCTGTTTCTTGTTTTTTAACAAAACAGACTTCTGTGATGCAGACCTTACACAGCATTCCCTTGGTCTTGAAATTTGTCTGCTTTTTTCAGACAAGATATTTTCTTTTTTAGGTGTATTAGTCTTAGTAACTGGTGCAGAATGAGTTTGTTTATTTTTTCGCAGAGAAGTGAGTTCTTCAAGTAGAGCATTCAAGAGAGGAAGATCCTCGGAATTCAATCTCTTTTCAATTTCACCGATATCTTCCTTTGTTTTGTGATTTGATACAACAGGTTGCGCTGTACCTACATCTGTCTGAATGCAGACAGACGCACACCCAGTACTCCCATCTGGCTGAAGTAAATCAGGTTTATAATAGATAAAATCAATATCATCTACATTGGCTTCACAACTAGTTTTGCTTTTATATGCCTCTTTTTGTTCTTGTCGTTCACTTCTCTTTTTACTCGTATTTTCTGAGTGTGACATGAAATTATAATACAACGGTGGTGGACAAACAGTGTTGGTAACTGGAAAAACATCTTCCTCTGCATCTTCAGAATAAGTTGGCTTTTTAATCTGTAGTCTTTTACATGCTGTTGGCATGGGATGAACTGTTTGAGTCTCGCTATCCTGTTTTTCTGACTCGGACTTTTTCATTTCTAAGCTCAACTCATGCTTTTCTTCAATATTTCCATCTTGGAGATCAAGAGAAACATCATTATTATCAGTACTAATATCTCTTTTCTCACTCTTTTCCTCTACTTTTCGAGCCATGATTGATTTTGCTGGAATATGAGACATTAAACTTCCTCCTAAACTCAAAAGTCGAAAGGAAAGATTTATATTTCCAATGACACTTCCCATTAAGTTGAAGATATCAAACGTCCCTTCGTCTTGACAAACAGATGGCACCGAGATACCAAATCGTTTGACATCTGAGGATATTTTACTAACTGCATCGCTTAAAGAAATCACAGTACTTCCAATTAACTTTGGCTTTTTATGCCACAGATCGATCAACATAACGTACAATGGCGTCGACTCGAGCTGCTGTTGTAAATTAGAAATATTAGCTTTAAAGAGGCAGGATTTTCCCTTTCGAAATGGTATATTCCCATAACGGTCTCGTAGTTCTGCTTCAATATGCTCCTTAGGGATGCTTTGTATTCGTGATTTTTGGAGAAGTTTTTGCGTTGAGGAAGGAGACACGAGATGGATGATCAATGTTGGATAGTCCAACAGACGAAAACTTACAGCCGGGATAACACAAGATACCTTTACACGATCGACACTCTCTACGTGCAGCTCCAAAGAAAATAGACTCTTGCTCATGATGATGACTTTAAATCATCGCACTGCATCTATTTTCTGTGTATTTTCTTTCTTTTCCTTTAAAATACTCAAAACCTCAAAATAAAACTCATTTCTGCCGCCATATTTTGTTTATGGAATGTGCGCATGCTATGATGTGTATCTCCGCTGACTTTTGCTTGCGGACTTTCGGCTTTCGGGGGAAAAGAATTAGTGAACGAAAAGTGACAAAATAGGAGTAAAGTTTGTTGTGAAGTGTGTTTGTCCGTGTGAGTGTAGTCTTCAGAAAGACTATTGTTGGTGGTAACTGACGTTTCCAAAACCTGAGCCGAAATCAATTTAGTAAATTTTCTCCCCCCCCCCCCTCCTCTTTTTGTATTTTACAGTATTACTTATTCAGTGCCTGACCTAAAAATGTAAATTTTCAAAATTTCAGCTAATTGCTTCAATCAGATTATCTGTCGCAATTAGCTTGTGCTTTTAACTAGATAAATGTCTTTAACTTTATGTATTATTGTAAAATCTATGGCACTAAATAAACAGTTGAGTTGAGTTGAAATCCATGCTTATCACTATATGGTTTATTGAATATTCAGTAGCAAAAACAACATGTTCGTTTTAGATTAGAAACGTTTTTAATAGTGAAAATATTTCAAATCTCAACGTCTTTTGGGATCAAAACAGTGTCAATAGCATGAACAACGCCATTGGTGACAGGAAGATCAATAAAGACAACAGCAGCATCGTTCACAGACACTGATCCGCTCGATATGTGAATAGTGACGTCACTCCCCTCTAGAGTGGGCACAGTCGCCCCATTTGTGAGACCCGCCGAGCAGAAGGTCCCGGGTACCACGTGGTATTTGAGGATCTTGGTCAACAGTGCGATATTTTTGAAGATTTCTTTCAGCTTTTCGGCGGGAATCTTGGCAAAAGCATCGTTGGTTGGTGCAAATACTGTATGAAAGTAAAAAAATTCGTTATTGATAAGCTAGGACACAGAGAAAGGTGTAGAAGTTGCAGAGTGGTTGCGAAGGAGATGTTAGCTGAATAGTATGATGGGGCCTGATAGGGCTATCCGTAGCAAGGGGGACCATTGGGTCCCCTGTGGTAAGAGAAAAAAAGCGTCCAGTTATTGGGCTACCTGTGGTGTGTTCCACTCACTTACCAGTGAAAGGGCCTGGTCCTGCCAATACACCTTGTAATTTAGCAGCGAGCACAGCTTTCAACAGGGTACTAGTGTAATGCGTATCCATGGCGACAAGGTCTGTAACGGTGCCGAATGGTGGGATCATGACTCGATTGACCACGTGGATCACTCCATTTGAAGCATTCTGGTTGACTTTGATGATTGGACTACACTGTGCGGTGACGACCTAGTGCGCACGAGTAAATCAGTTAATGGGGTGAAATTGGACTCATCATTTCCGATAACTATGTAAAATAGACCATTCCTGAGATAGCGAAGCGCATTGTGGTCTAGTGTTGAGTACAAATGATTTTTGACCACGATGCATCTGGTTTATTGGAAAAGAAAAGGCCATACGAATCGACTATATATATAGGAGCACTGCAATACTCCTACCCCCTACCTCCCCCCCCCCC